>JACJUY010004648.1:20801-68900 GCA_014220935.1 Platorchestia sp. MABIK | reverse complement strand
GTCGTGTTAAATAGTATTCAAGACATGAAACGCACTATTAATATGAAACTACCATGGAAAAAAACATCATAGGATACTTAAGAGGTTTTGAAATGTTACAGTTTTACCTAAAGGCTTCCCACATTTCGGACTATTCTGTGGCTAGAATATTCCCATGTCTCATGCCAAACTCGAACGTTAAACATCCGGAATGATACTGATGAAAATAAAAACTTGAAACGAAAAAACTGTGATTGCCTTCGTTAGCGTTGCCAGCAAGTCAGCTATGCAATATGCATGTGCGTGTGTGTGTAGTTGGCTTTGCCGGTAGGAAAAATTACGGGAGCGGAAAAGTGTGATGACGGCTGCTCATTTTACTTGTGAAGGTGTGCTAGAGAGGCAGCTAGCTCTCTTGTGGCGGGAAATTTGTTGATTAGAGCCAGCCGTTTGTTTCGTTAGCAACTGATAAACTTCGCTTCAGGCCAACTTCTGCCGTAAACCAGAAGCCTCCCTTTCTATACAAGGTTTTTACATGAGCTTCCTCCACGTAGCGTAAACTCAAGCATGCTTAGGGAAGGTACAATATTTCGAACGGGAACAGAATATTTCTCCCAAGAAAATTAACGTAAATGATATTCAAAATTTATCAGTAAATTCTCTCTGGTTTAAAAGTCATGGCTGTTACATTCGACATCTTCAAAACTTATTTTTGAAAAAATGTCCCCAAATATTGAAGTTATGAACTTCTTTGTGGCTAGCGTACAGTTCTAATGTTAAATGCACGACATATGGTGTCTAATGAATGTGTATTGTGATTCATGAACAGAAATCCGAGTTTTAACACTGATAGAAACTCATTCAATTTAAAAGTACTTTGCCTGCGTTAAACTTTGACTTTTTACGAGCTTATTGAAATACTTTTCATGCTGAGGTGGATGAGTGTTTTCTCTCTGGGAGATGAAAATATTTTGAAAGAGTTAATTTTTTACATTCATGAGTCCACATAAGTAGTTTCATCCCGAGGGTCGATGCTACTTCAACTTATGTTTCTGACGCTGTGGATGACAACCGTTAATGTGATTTCCTTTATCCCAATAGCACAATATTTTTATGTGCGTGTAGAATACTTACGAATCTTGTGCTACATGCTATCCGATATAAATATGACCCATTAGCATGTAATTCTCAAGTTGATTAATTTAAACAATTTAAGTAATTTTGTAAACAATTTATCAACCACAAGCGATGCAGCAATAGATTGTACCTTAGGTCTATATAGTACAATGGACATATTTGAGTATAGCTACTTGTAGGCCCGAATAAGTTCAGCGACTTCCAGGGCATCTTACCACCAAAGCTATTTTGAAGTTTACAGTTATGTTTAACCTAATTTACTTAACCTACGGGCATACTAGACTGGTCAATAAATTGGTTCTCTCAAGATTCGATGCCTAATTTTACAAAAATAGTTTATATAGGCTAGATGGAAAAAGCATGTTCTAGAAAATGACTAGGAGCAGACTTAAGATCTATGTCATTAATCATGGTAAGTTATCGGATCAAGATAAGTCATATAGCAGAAAAAATTTGACCTTATTACCTCCTGTGATTAATATCGTATTTCGATGGGAAGAGGGATTCAAAATTCGTTTTGAAAGCTTTGTAAGAACTTTTTCAACGGATCTTAGCAGGGATTGCAGTCCAATTCTTTGTTCCAATGAAGAGGATACTGTGTTGTGACCGAGATTTTAATTAAAAGAAAGTATGATGTTGCATAATTTTGGGTTAGATGATCATGGTTGCCAGTTTGTGCAGTTGATAATTGTTTGAGTTCTCTGTCGCAATCATCAGTCTGTGCTTTATAAATGAAATTACACATGAAGAACTTGTAGAGATCCAAAAGCTTAAGTATTTTTAAATTTTTGAATGAGTCATTTGTAGCATTATAGTCTAATTTTTTACCGCTCTAATGGCTCTTTTTGCAGCCCAAAGAGAAAATTGGTTTTATTTTTAACAGTTCAGTGCCAAGCTTCAACTCCGTATTGTAGGGATCGTGAAATGATCAATCGCAGTACATTTTTCACTTTATGAAGGATTCCAACCGATTTTGATAATTTAGTACTGATATGTACAATATGATCTTCGAATGTCAGTTGTTTATCTAATATAATGCCCATGACTTACAAGAGTTGGTTTCTTCAATTTCACCATCACCAATTTTAATGCGTTTAAGAGACACATCGCTCTTGTATGAGAATATCATGCATTTTGCCTTTTCGATATTGAGGCATATTTTATTAGCTTTAAGCTACATTGAAACATTTTGCAGCTCATCATTTATTTTGTTTTGACAATTATAATCGGATTTTCATTTGAAAGAGCCGCAGAGCGTGTGCTGTCGTGGGCAAAACGTATGAATATGAAAAATGAAGTAGATTTAACTTTATCGTTGAAAAAGATCGAAGACAGACCCTTGTGGTACTCCATGGCTGATTGTCAGTTGTTCTGATTGTGCATCGTTAATGTCAACGTATTGCTTCCGATTTGTTAAGTATGGTTAGCTTTAACCAATCATGTGCAACTCCTCTAACACAATAAAAGTGTACTTTTTCGATAATAAAATATTGTTGCCTGCGTAGTTGCATGCTTTTCGAAAGTCAAGGAGCACGGAGAAAGCAAGCTTTTCATCATCTATATTCGAGTAAAGATACTGTAAATAATTTTATATAGCCTGCGTTTTCGATTTTTAGAACGAAAACATTATTGTTTATCGTAGCGAAAAGATTTTTGCTCAAAATAAATATACACTTTTTGTACACAATTTCCTCAAATATTTTACTCATTATTGATAGCACAGAGGCAAGCCAATTATTATTAAAATAAGTTTAATCACCATTTTTAAAAATTGGAGTCACTCTGGCAATTTTGAGAGAGTTCAGGAAAATACACAGGAAAAGTGATAGGTGCTATCAGCTATCGCTTTTTGAACTTTAGCCGAGAACGTTTTCAATCCACTCGATTTATTTTCCAAGTGGTTTATGCACGCAATTACATCGGAGGAATTAGTTGGCGTGAAAAAAAGAGTTGTGTTCACGGACATGGACCATTTATTCCAAGTGGTCTGTAGGTTCACTAGAGATACTATCAGCGAAATACTAGCGCATGTTTACAAAAGTTGTTACACGCTGTTGCAGTATCTTTCTTCTCGTGATATTCTACATTATCTTGAACGATGAACTCAATTGTTTTCGTAGCATTATTATTCGGTTTATAGCATGAATTAAGCCGGCGCCAAAGGTTTTTAATATCTGTTCTGTATTCAGTGAATTTGCGCGTAAAGTAGTTTTTTTCGATGTTCGTATTTGATTTGTCACATGATTTCTGAACCTGTTATACATTTCTTTAGATATTCGTCTTTTATAAAGTAGGTCTATTTAACGTCCGTTTTAGCACATGAACGGCAAGTAAGAGTCAAAATCACCGTCAAAAGCAAAAATGATTTAAGTGCTTTTACTCGAATTTCTTTGGTAAATTATCGTAAAGTTCTCACTAAATTATTGAATACATTTTAATAATCGGCTTCGATAAAAACCCTCGCTTGATGTGATGAGTAACCTGAAATGAGTGAACTGAAATTTTTCAGGTTACCTCTTTAATATATATTCTCGTGTATTTTCACAGCAAGCTTGCTGCGCCAGAAATATTTTCCTCATTTTTCCTTTTGTTACACAGCCTTATTTCAGTCCAGAAGTTTCTGCACCTTGCGATAATGTGTCCCCAAAACATCGATTTGGCATCGTCGTAAAAGGAAAGTAAAATGTAACGCACGCACGTGCTTTAAGACAATCTGTCATATCTTTCTAATATTCGACACTATAGATCGAGATGTCAACGCTGAGATACGGGAGGCGAGGTTTATGGTTAGCTTGACCCACTGCGGCCGGAAGAAACTCATGGGCTTCTCCGTGCCCTCAGACACCGGTGTCAGGGAGGTGCACTTGACAACTCTTCAAATAAAGTTCCACTTGATGAGCGCGGTCTAGTTACATACATTTAAATTTGCTTGCGGTGTCACCGAGTGAACTCATTTTTTATGAGGTTGAATGCACTTGTGACAGATTTTTATGTAAATCCGGAACGTTCTGATTGCACTCGAGGAAATTTTATTCTTTATTCTCTTGCATGACCGATTTTGTAACTTTTTACATTTCGGCTGGAGGAAGAGTCATCTCCTGAGGGATTTGTAACCTTTTCCAGTAAAACCTGTGCATCCTTAACCCAATCAGAAATGTCTTCACCGTTCGGTGAAGATTATTGCAGTTTATTGCAGACATTCTTTGCAGATCATGGAAGATCTTCGCAGGAGTATCTGCATTCAGTGCGGATTTAGTGCAGAATTTGTGCAGTCTATGTCCGCTTTTGAAGTGCAGATCGGCATCGAATTTCTGCAAAGATCTTCACTGACCAAGAGCGAAAAATTTCATTAATCTGCAATAAACTGCACTAATTTTCACCCAACAATAACATTGGCTTAGTACTCAATTCCTGTTATGAGGTTGATTTTGGTAAAACAAAATTGTCCCGATAATGATACTTTCAATAACCCAAAATCGGCTGAGCTAATTATTCAGTCACTATGGACTTGATATCGAAGTTATAAGACCAGGTGATGCTGCTTCAGCCATTAGGTTTCGTTTTGCGACGGCCTTACTTATACTTCCCACCCCACTATGCATTGGTGAAACGCTGAGGGGAAGATGAATATAATGCTTGATAAAATTTACATTGGGATATATCATAATTACTGAACATAAATAGACTAAAATTGAGGTTTGAGGGGTAACTAAGGTATGTCACTACAAGGTGTTCCTTAGAAAAATACAAGGTGAACGGGCAACCTGTACATGCAATTTGATCCCGTCAAGTATGCGTAATTGTTCAATATATAGACATTTATTGCTGTAGTAACATATGACAAACGATTTTAGCATTTTTAGCAAATTATTTTAGCAAACGATTTTAGCATTTTAGCAAAGAAATGCAAAAAAAGGATATTTGAAAAATTAGACAAATTAAGGGCTAGAGATCCCCTTAATTAACTTGAAAGTTACAAGTTTGATTTGAAATCAAACTTTAGTTTCATAATGAACACTTGTTTAAAAACAAATACCTCGCATTGGAATTATTGATGTGCAGTGTCGATTTTTCTGTTAAGATCGCTGCAGATATTTCTCTCCAAAATTTTCTGCATAGATCTGCAGTGAGCGGTGAAGAAAAATTTCTTCCCGAACTGGGCCCCGCACTGATCCCAAATAAGATGCACTGTCCCCAGATAATCGATGCCGATCCGCACTAGCATTTCTGACTGGGAATTGAATTGTTGTTCTAACAAAGTGGGGTTGATGCACATGTTTGTTCAAAGATTAGATTCATCACATCATTAAATATGTATGGACTCCGTTTGAGATGGCAATGTTCAGTTTTTTCAGTTGCGCTTTCAACGTGGACGCGGAGTGCCTAAATAGCAAAATAGCATTGCTCAAAAAATTGCAATGAAGTTATTCCTTTGGTTTTTGTTCGAAATTTAAATGTGGCATTGATTGTATTGGACTGTGATTAAAAATGTTCTTAGAATTGCATTTATCCTGTTCAAAGTATTGAAATAACTAAAACTGAAGTATAATTTTTTTCATGCGTCAGAAGTGGGGCATTCAAATTCTTACATGCATACAAATGCAAATACGTGTACAATTCTACATATAAAAACAAATACACGTACACTCGTTCACACATTGAAGTGGTAGGTCATATTCAAACGACATGTGTAATAGACAGAAGAATAGTGGAATGGAAGGTTTTCTCTGAAAAATGCAACGAAAAATATTTTTTAAATTTTGACAGTGTTGCTAGTAACCTCAAACGTTAGCCCCGATGTATTTATTTCAATTTGTGGTATGAAGGAATACGGAAATGTTCCGGTTCTCGGTGCACTCCGAGCTGCTATGTTGAACATTTCTTGCACGCTCCTATAAGTAGGCGCAGGAGGCATCAAAGCATCTTGCACGTTCCTATAAGTGGTTCTGGGTGCATCAAAGCATCTTGCACGTCCCTATAAGTAGGTGCAGGAGGCATCAAAGCATCTTGCACGTTCCTATAAGTGGTGCAGAAGGCATCAAAGCATCTTGCACGTTCCTATAAGTAGGTGCAGGAGGCATCAAAGCATCTTGCACGTTCCTATAAGTGGTTCTGGATGCATCAAAGCATCTTGCACGTTCCTATAAGTAGGTGCAGGAGGCATCAAAGCATCTTGCACGTTCCTATAAGTGGTTCTGAATGCATCAAAGCATCTTGCACGCTCCTATAAGTAGGTGCAGGAGGCATCAAAGCATCTTGCACGTTCCTATAAGTAGGTGCAGGAGACATCAAAGCATCTTGCACGTTCCTATAACTGGTGCAGGAGGCATCAAAGCATCTTGCACGTTCCTATAAGTAGGTGCAGGAGGCATCAAAGCATCTTGCACGTTCCTATAAGTGAATGCAGGAGGCATCAAAGCATCTTGCACGTTCCTATAAGTGGTGCAGGAGGCATCAAAGCATCTTGCACGTTCCTATAAGTAGGTGCAGGAGGCATCAAAGCATCTTACACGTTCCTATAAGTAATTGCTGAGTTCATCAAAGCATCTTGCACGTTCCTATAAGTGAATGCAAGAGGCATCAAAGCATTTTACACGTTCCTATAAGTAATTGCTGAGTTCATCAAAGCATCT
Source organism: Platorchestia sp. MABIK (assembly GCA_014220935.1). NCBI lineage: Eukaryota > Metazoa > Arthropoda > Malacostraca > Amphipoda > Talitridae > Platorchestia > Platorchestia sp. MABIK. The sequence goes on along the minus strand of JACJUY010004648.1, from coordinate 62,154 downwards.
CGGGACAGATTCGTAATTTATGTATGTGTGTATTGAACCATAATAGTTGGTATTACTGAACGACTTGTATTTCCATTATTTAGCCCTGTATCAATGATTTGCAGATATTCCATTTAATTGGTCGCAGATTTTCACCTGTGTTTAAAATGAAAGTTTGTATGAACGAATGTATTCATACATTTGACCGACAGACCCCAGTTTGTTTTTCCTGAGTGAATAAAAATGCATTTCAATGAAAAAATATATTTTAAAATTTGTAGCTGCAAATTTTTTTACTAAAATTTTGTAGAAACTGATGGTGTTATGCCGTCTAGAAACATTCGTCAATTTCAATGTTCTTCAAAATCTCGAGCTTCTTTATAAGTTTTGACTACTCCAGTATCTTGAAACATTATTTAAATGCTTCTCACATAGCCATGCTCGTCGTAGCCGTGTGGTTAAAGTAACCGCCCTTCCGTGAAGATGTCGAGGGTTCGAATTCCGGTGCTGTGTGGCGACTTTCTCTGTTCGGTATAGGGGAAAAACTCGAAGCTCTACCCAGGTGTCTGAAGTGGGGACCGGGGGAAACCGTCCTGGCGTTAGTTACAAGGCATTTGAAAAACCAATGAACAAGTCGATATGTATCAGGCTTGATTGGAAATAAAGCATCCTTAGATATCGATGTTTGTTGTTTTACGATGAATCCGTCAGGAGTAGCGGAGAGGCATGTGTTACGGGAATGTATAAGATATGAAGAGTCGACAGGTCTCGAAGGAGGAATTTAAATCTTCCAATTAAAGATTACCGAACAGAGAAGAGAAAATGATTAGGGTACATAGAGGAATGCAAATAGACACATTGATGGGTATGACCGATATGGGTAAATAACGACAACGTGGTAAAGATGGAAAAAAATTTATTCTAAAATTAACTTATTAAAAATAAAACATGAAGCGAGCAAAAAACAGCATGAAAGCTAAAGTAGATGTACGAAGTGCAAATTATTTAGGACAAGCCAATCGACAGTCATTCAAAAACTTTATTCCAAAGAATTGTAAGCAGCCGCAGGGAAACCCCCTAACTTCAATTACAATGCTGTAAGTTGTACCAATGCGCTTGTACCTTGTGGTACAAGCGCAAACTGCCAAATCTGTGAGAATTTCAGAGTTGGGCAAGTGGTATGAACGTCCCACGAAAATCTGTAGCCGAGTTTTGCTTGACACTCGTTCTGTTCAAGATCCCACTGCAGTTACCATTCCCTGTCTAACTTTTAAATTGTGGGTTTCCCAGTCTAATTTTTTCGCTTGTAGATGCTTCAGCAAAAAAATACACTGGATTGCTACTGGTTTTAAAAAGTGAATCCTTTAATGTAACTCTAAACTTCGTCTAACTTCAACGAATTTGTGCGCTAAACTCTGTAAATTGACGAGCAGACCTACTTAGCAGCCGAAGTAGAAGTAGACTCCGCCTAGAAAACCTCGTTTGTAGTTCATGGATGATTCGACTTTTAACAGAGTATTTATAACGAAATGTTACACTGCTTTTACACAGCTATTGTTCATCTCTAGGACAGTCAATTTCGCCATTAGAAAGCCGTTCTGGCTCGAAAGCGGCCATCTGTAGTCGACAGAAAAGGTGTCATACTCCATTAGTATAATGTTCGTTCTCACTTAGCCCGATTAACGAAGGATGCCATGGCAGGACTCGGTTGGAACATATTGTCCTATCCTCTATATTCCGACCTCCCTCCTTCTCGTTATCACTCGTCTTTTGGAACTAGAAACCATTAGGACCACCTGGGTTGATACCAAGAATTTGAAAACCAGTTAGAGTAAAAATTAAATTTTACACGTTAATATAAAAAAAGTGCGTGTGCGCACTTACAGCTTGAATAAGGTTATACTTAAGAGTCAAATTATGCTGAGAATTGAATATTTCCGTAATCATAGTTGTTCTTTTGCATTAAATCAATCTTTTTCGTTTCATTGATACTTCTGACAAAATAGGAACTTATTGCACTCTATATACATGAGCAATGAATTTTCAATATTCGATGATGTAAAACTCAGTGTGCCATTCCTGGTATTTCTGTGCAGTTTACTGAGACATATTTTAGGGATGGTATATTGTGGATTTCAAACTCTGTAAAATTTTGTTCGTTTTTCAGTTATCGTTTCAGAAAAAAATGTCAGATTTGTGTAATATAATAATATTTTTTCATCATTTTGAAATTTTGTTTAATATGTATCTACTTAGTTGTGTTTCGAAGATTGAACAACTCGCTCTGTTCAGTTCACAAAAAGGAATAATCATAGCTTGGATCTAAACTGACGGTCGGTGATAAAGGACTCTTGGGATATGAAAATATTCGGTCTCGACCGTAATTATAATTGGAAAAACTGAAATTCAAGGTTACTCCAAAACAGGTTCGATTGCCTTGAAAATGTGTGGGCGTTTTGCCTGCATAGTTTCCTCACCCATCCCATCTGCTGGGACGGGCATTGAGTCCGCCACGATTATAATGCAGCATGTTTGATTAAGGAGAAATTGTTGCCGCATCCTCTGAGCCATATCATCTTACTCTGAGCCATATCATTAAGTCCTGCGGCGTTAAGAGGTAGAATTTAATTATTTTACGTAATACAGCGCGCGGTGTACAGGAAATTGAGAATCAGTTTTATGAAGTTTATATCTAATTGATCGATTCGTTGTATTCGTCAGCTTTAGCCTGCTCACGTTGTTTACGGAATTTACGAGCTCTAAAGTATATTCTTCAATCAAATAAATTTGAAATAGCGTTCACTTCATGTTCTTATCTACTCCAGAGAATCTATAGCATTAGTGCAGTCATGAAATAAATTGAATCCAATTATGAAATGATATAAATTGAGTAATTAAATTAGATTCTTGAAGCGTAGCTACGCCAAGATAGTGATGAACCCGCCCAATTCACTGTATTTTACTGAACTTCGAATTTTATCCTCTACTGAAGCACAGTGATTTTTCCCTCTCTGCTCATGTATTCATTGGTACTTTAAAAAATCAAAATCTCTACCTTTTTTCAATAAAACGTACAGCTACATACAGTGACTCATTTAAAGTTACCTACATTGCATTTTATTCGCATCGCTTCTTTCTCAAATTAAACACAAAATTGGATGTACGAGGGCTGTTTTTATTTTCAAGTTCCGCTAGGCTATAAAAAAAGACAAATTGTGATAACAAGATGATTTTATTACTAAAAGATTCACAATGTCTTAGTTATTTTTCTATGTAGTCACCATGAAGGTTGAGGCATTTGTCATAACGTGAGACAAGTTTTCCTATACCCTCTTCAGAGAAGTCAGCCGCCAATGATCCCAGGTAGGTCGTCACCGCGTCTAGCCCGGACTTAGCACCCAGACCACCCACCATATAGCCCGGACTTAGCACCCAGCGATTACCATCTGTTTCGAGAAATGAATGCGTGGTTGGGGGGCCAGCGCTTCGCTAACAACGACAACAACAACGCTCGTCGTTGTTAGCGAAGCGCTGGCCCCCCAACCACGCCTTCATTTCTCGAAACAGATGGTAATCGCTGGGTGCTAAGTCCGGGCTATATGGTGGGTGGTCTGGGTGCTAAGTCCGGGCTAGACGCGGGCAAGACGCGGTGACGACCTGCCTGAGATCATTGGCGGCTGACTTCTTTGAAGAGGGTATAGGAAAACTTGTCTCACGTTATGACAAATGCCTCAACCTTCATGGTGACTACATAGAAAAATAACTAAGACATTGTGAATCTTTTGGTATTAAAATCATCTTGTTGTCACAATTTGTCTTTTTTTGTAGCCTATTGGAATTTGAAAAAAACAGCCCTCGTATAAAAGGATTTTTTTGGTTCTCTAAGTGGCTTAAAATTTTATTAGGCTCGTAGACATTCAAGAATACGACTTCCAAATTTATTGGGAACCTGCTGTTATATTCAATCAGTGATTGCATTCACAAGTAAGGTGTACAACCAATGAGTAGTAATAATTTTGTTCCAACTACAAGTTTATTTATAGGGCAGCGTTTGTAAAAAAAGACACAATACAATTTTATTGTTCGGTAAATAAATTCAAAAGATAAAACGGCTCGATTCTCCAAACAAGTCATAATAACAAGGGTGGAAGCTTGCGTGAAAAATGCGTGGCGTCACACGGAAATTTATGGATTATGGCCTGTTCTGTGTGACCGTCTTGCACCAAAAGCTCGCGGAAATTTTTCATGCCCCGATTTCCCTACCGTAGTCCTTGCTGGTTCTTCCGAGCCGCACCCTCTCGAGACACGTGCCGTCCTGAGAATTTCTGACGCAGTATGACTGCTGCTAGTTTTGAAACCTGAACGAAAGAGCTCAGTAACAGAAAAAACTACGAATGTAATTATGAATTCATAATGCTCTGAATACCATCGATGCTGCTATTATGTATCTGACTGCTGAAGAACAAGTTTTAGTACTTGGGATGAAGGCGGCAGAAAATTGAACCGTTTAACTTTAAGTTCCATCAGTTGTTCTGTAGCATTAACTATGTCTCATCTCTTAACGTAATGTTATTTATTTTGTCTCACGTTTGATCATTGAAAATTCTTTAATATTTGTTCATTTGAATTATTTCAGATTTATTACATCGCATGCGCGTAAGAAAAGGAGCATTTCAGTTTTATCTCTAACTATTCTCTAACCCGGAAGTATAAAATTGTAAAAGGGATCGTTTACTTCTTGGTCGTACTTTATTAATTACAATTTGCGACTATTTTCGAGTTAAAAAATGATTTAGTCTTTATATTTAACAAAGCAGTGCGATTCGCTGGTGTGACTTTCAATATTGAGAAGAAATGAGTTTCAAATTAACGCATTGATGCAAATTAGTTCGCAATTGCATGATGTATTGAGCAAAAAATGACAACGTGACTGATTACTTAAAGATGTGAGATTGTTGTTCATAACGTGTAAATTGTTCACCTTCGTTTGCGCAAACCGTTGCAATTTTAAAGGTCTGCTCTCTTTGTCTCAAGCGCTTTTCTTAGATCACACCGTTGCTGGCTCAAAGGTCGATTGCAGTTATCTATTTTTTGCGCACTGTGCGTTCCTGCGCTTCAAATGTCGCAAATGGCCGGAACTGTTGCCTCTGGACCGTCGCTACTGGATCGTACCGCCTCTTTACCTGCTTCCTCCTCTGCTGCATGTCCGCTACTTCTGGGGTCCCTGATGGCATCGCACACGATGTTTTGAATAATACAGTAATTATCAACATTCGGCGTGGATTTCAGATAATCGAATTTGAGTGAAATATTAAATAACTTGGAAACTTAATTAATTGACGATAATTCTTTCAAAAGTAATGGAATGAAATGAATTAGTCATTTTCCTGCGTGCGGAAAAAAAGTAGTGTCTCATAACACTACTTACCTAGCTAATTAAAATTAAATACCAGGATTTTTTAAACCCATTGACGTTCGTCTCAGTGTCACCTGCTGCTGGCATAAGAACAAAATTAGCAAGTGCAAAAACGGGAATCTTTGGATCATGAAATGCTCTCATTTCGGACCGTATTGTCTCTTCTCTCTCTCTCTCTCTCTCATGGCAGGTGCATTTCACGCTCCATAAACTGAATGACCATAAAATTTGTGAGTTTCAGGTCATTTGATGGTGTCTTACTGGTGAACTTTACAGTTTCACATTTAACCAGTAATTTTATTGCACGCAGTAATCTTATGAGTTTCGGTAATGCTCTGATTTATTGACTTATAACGCTGTTATTGTCACTCTGCTCTAGCCTAGATGATTAGCAATAGTGGGGTGTCACCACTTATTGCTGCCCTAGTTCGATTTTAGCGAGATTGCCTCTCGTGCCGGCATAGTTTCTTTTTGGTGAGACTTGGGTATTGCCACTTAAAAGAAGCCTAGTTCCTTTTATGCAAGACATAGGTATTTCCTCTGAGTAGAGACCTAGTTTCATTCTTAGCAAGATTTGGTCCTCGACACTTTATAGAGACTCAGTTCCTTTTTAACAAACTGGAGTATTGCCTCTCAGTAGAGGCCTAGTTCGTTTTCAGCGAGACTGGGTTATAACAACTAGCGTCAGCCGGATTGCACCAGTTTAGTGTACACTTGAGTATGGTTAGCGCAACTCAGAGCAGACGCTGTACACATTACTTGCGGCGCCGACACTTATTCGTGAAGGGTGGTAGTTAAGTGCTATGCGCCTGTCTGCCGAATTCATGGTATAAGCACGCTCCTAAAAGTGTTACTGTAGGAATCATACAAGCTCATTAACCTGTCCTAATATTTAATATTTTAAACACTGACTTCTGCGTATAATTATGAGGCATCTTCATCTGCCTATTGTTTGCCATGATTTGATTATAAAAAGTAGCATAAATTTTGCCTCATGTTCGAGAACGTTACCAACCCATGACATTTGACTCGTTTCAGAATCTAATCTATAATCCGATCATTGACCTTTGTAAAACACAACTTGTTAACGAAGGCGCATTTCTACAAATTTCACCTTATCATAATTTATTACAAATTAATTTTTTTCCAGCCGTCTAAGCAACGGAAAATTTGCCTGGCCTTCCGCTGTAATCAATTCGTTTTTAACTGACCACGAACACTTCAATTGAGATAAGCTCTTTCGCCTTTCCCTTTCACCTCCTATCCTGTAATATTCTGCGGAAAATGACCGGAAAGAGAATATAACGAAGTGCAACTCCAACTGAAAGATCTTCATAGACTTGATATATTATGGTATATTTCGCTTCACAGATTATCATCGGCTGGAATGTAGGAGTTATCCTCTTTTTCAATTATTCTTATTTCGGATTTATACCTGTTTTCAATACAACTTACAGTTGCTCGCCCTCACTCGATCGAAGTTTTCTCAGAAAAATATGTCACCATGTTTTTCACGGCATCGAAGCAACGGTCTGCTTGTTCATGCTAATTACTGCCCAGTCATGATATGAGGGAAGAACAACGATCATTCTGTTTCAAGGAAGGGAAATTGGACAGGAGCAAGAAGCTCAGATGTCTGCTCCATGTATTCTGGCGGGAGCTCCTGTCCAGCGCTGACACAGGCAAGTCCATTACTGTTTATCTCACGATATCTGAAACCGCGCCTCCAGCGACCCCCAGCTGCCTGTCCTGGCAGACGAGCAGGGAGAGCTTGTCTCCCTGGCGTGCTTGCATCCACTTGTTGCTATCTGCGTCTGATCGCAGCAATGTGTGGCAGCTTCTTTTAACTTAAAAATTTGACTCAATTAGACGATTCTAATTTTTCGTCAGTTTTTATTCAATTCAAACGTTATAACTATTCATTCCAGTAATTGATACGTTTGATCAATAATTCATAGAGCTATTGCAATGTATTGGTGAAAATATAACTACTCAAGGGGCCACATAAGTTCTGTTACTTCTCGAGCATCGTACGCTAACCTGATTGGTTTCCTTAACTCGAGTCGCTTCCTCATGTGCTGTTATCCAAAAGGAAGTGATTTATCGGTAATTTAACTCCGTCTTCCGGATAAATTATGGTGATTTTATTTAAACATGGCACATCATAATGTAACAAATTACCATAATGGTATGTCTAAGTATTCAAACACGAAATATTTGTATTTGGTCATGGTACGGCGTAGTCTCTCTCAACGGTGCATGCGTCATTTCAAGTCTTTCCGCAAGTTTGCTCTCTTCAAGAGTGAGCTGAGCCACTCTCTTGCAGTGAGTGTGTGCGCAATATGTTAACTTCTTCTCGAAATTACCTCCATCGAACTGGCAAAAAAGCACGTGACTACTGCCATAAGCTGACGTTGGTAGTCTATGAATGATCACTATTTATCTACATACTTCACGTCTCACTTGAACCACGGAGAATTTACTCACACACTATTGGGTAATTAGGGTCGTAGAATTTTACGCACAGAGCGCAACAACAGAACGCATTGGAGCGGTGAAGAGAGTGAGAGAGGTGCGAGGGAGGGGTGGAGGCCCGAGCTAAAGCTATATAGACCAAAGCGAAGCTAACAGGTCGCTATTATCAAGGCATCGTTGAAGGTGTCACAGTGCGGGTGTTCAGTACAGTGCCTCCGGGAGAACTGAGTGCAGTCGCATCTTTATTTAAAACGATGCCTCCTGCATACCTTCCATCAGTTGAAAATGCCTCAGTTTTTACCTCACTTAATTTTTAGTGCGCGGTTCAGTGACTAAGATTTAATAATGAAACTTGACACTCTGAGAGTGACTTGTGTGAAGCATCTTTCACGTCTGTATGTTCAGCTATATGCATATTTCATTTACTGTCGATTATTTATCAATATTCATCCTTCCGAGAAGAAGAAATACGTTGACATCTGGAGCGTTAACAATTGAGTGGCGAAGGTATCATCTACTCAATCTTTATGAGCTCAACGATAAAGACCCACGACCCGCGCATTCGTTAAAAGCGAATTTGCCGCCATTATTTATTAAGGAGGGTTTAGTAAGGGGCAAATCTAGGAGTGATATAACGAGTAACTTTCCTTTTTAAGGTTATATGCCTTTCGTTTGATTTCTCCTAAAAAACATAAAGCTCATTAAAAGTCACCTAGTAACCGGTCTATTCCAGTACACATGATATCTAAATAGCAGAGATGTTCCCCCAAAAAAAATTATTTGAACAAGGATGCCAGATTTTTGCACACTAACTTTACAGTTTTTGTTGTAGAATAATCACTCTGGGATTCAACTCTTATGTGCTTTGATTTTCAAAACTAGTTCACGTTTTTGAGCGTTGCGCAAAACATAATTATAACTTTAAATACATTCGTTTTCGAAGTAGTTTTCGAACAAATGGCAAGCACATGTAAATTTGATAGAACGGAAGCGCCGTCGAGGCGGAAGTTACAGTCTTACAACCAAGACGCAGCAACCCACCATTTGTGAGTGTGCTTGTGTTACGCTGGGCTATAAGGAAGAGCGATGTCAGAATGTTCACAGACGAGTTTATCAATGAGTTGCATCTTCAGGCATGCTTAAAATGTCTTGACTCTTTACCTTGAGCACTACTGAGGCAGTTGTAATTTCCCATGCTACCGCTGCGTATTTGTTGAGCTAATTAGTGCTCCTTTCCCGATTAATAACGAAAACATCTTGTGTAATAATTTTTGTTTTAAATGGAGAAACGAAAAATAGTTACGCGGAAACTAGAAATGAATGCAATTAAGAGCACTTGTGTGTCATAGCCTGGCGCTCTGGGATGCATTGAAATGTGAGATGCGCATGCGATTGACGTAACCCCATTCGTCTGTCACTGAATTCAGCGCAGATTCCTGTAGAGACTGTTTTTACGAAGTGTATCGTCCTCCGTTATAAACTCTTCCATTCTTTCTGGCGCTAGTGGGATCCTGCTATTCAAGACTTTTTTCAGTTACTCGAAGTTCTTGCGGGCTGTGTGAAAATTTCTTAAGGTTGAGCAATGTTTCAAATAATTATAGTTAATAGCTACAAAGTGCTTGAGGGTGAAAGGTACAAGTTATTTGTTTTACTTCTGAATTTCAACCATTATTTTTCAGAAAAATAAGATTTAAGTTTTTAAATTCATTTTTCAAAATGAGTGTTATTTTCAACTAAGGGACAATTGAAGAAGTATTTTTTTATCGAAAGGAGTGAGTCATAGTCAAAACAGAATGAATCAGTCGTTATTTTATGCATTATTCCTACTGCTGGGACTGTGGTGCAGCATAGCGGCGGCCTTTGAAATAGCGGACGTCACTCCGTCCTCGACCTTCGCTCCGTTTGAGTCTACAACGGAGACATCGTTGTCCGCTTGGCACTCCCAAACTCTCTGGATCATCATATTTGGCTTCCTCCTTGCGTTTATACTCGCGTTCGGCGTCGGCGCCAACGATGTGGCGAACGTCTTTGGCACGAGCGTTGGTGCTAAGGTGGTCACCTTGCGCCAGGCCTGCATCATTGCAACCTTTGCAGAAATTGCGGGATCTGTCCTCATTGGTGAGGTCTTCATTTCCTTCTTTCTAATTAACTGCTTTGCTCTCCTAATGATGAGAACACACGAGTCTAAGTCAGATGCTGCTGTCCGCGCTCAATGGTGTACGGAAGTAAGTCATTACTTCTGCCGTACTTGGGTATCTTAGAACGTCCCGCTTCACGACTGATGTATTTCTAAGGGCATTGTAAATGAGTGTTTGGGTGGATTAGTCGCTAGATTTCGGTCGATGAATTCGAAAATGTTTCAGAATTAGGAATGAGCGCTCGTTTTTTCCAGGGTTTTTGTTATTGTTAGTCGCTATCTTGGTCTTGGGGGAAGATGGAATTCACGCTTGACTGCTAATTGCATTCGCTCCCTCTTCAAGAATTGGCTGAAGAGGCATTTAATGGCATGGGATCAGAATAAATAAATTATTGAACTCTTTCGACCACGATTATTAATATTCATCGCTTTGTATGTATTATTTTTCAATATTTCAGATTTCATTTCCCTTACGCTTTGCTAAAACTTAATTTGTCTTGCATTACCATCGAGCAAAGAGAATGCTTTTCGCATTCTAATCTACAATCACGCACAAGCGGAAGTTTATAGCAAGAAGAAAAGTTGACTTATGAAATTTTAGCGGCTTTTTCGCTATTATTTCCACTTTTGTTTGAAAGAAGTAAATCGAGTTTTACAGTTTTATTTAGGGTAAAAAATTGTGTAGCGCAAGAAAGTACGCTGAATAAAATAAACCTAAATCTAGTAAGGGAAATTCACCTTAGGTGTGTTTTTCTGAAGATTGACTGTGACTGCTGTTTATGACATGACTTGATAGATTGGCATTTTCGTGGCTAAGATGCTCGAGATTTGGCCATTTTTAAGTAAAATTTAATGAAGTTGATCGCTCAGAATCTGGCATCTCTTCGAGATTGTCTTATGCTGAGCTGTTTCTGCAATTTAACTTTATCCTAAAAAATTCCAATGAGGATCTGAACCCTAAAATAAGGCCCATTTAGCTCTCTAGCGCATGACAAGACCTCTACGCATCCAAGTCAGCGATATGTCCTAGCTCGGCAGTAAAATCCCCGTAATTGGAAAGTGACATTTGTTCATTTCAAACGTTGTACATGTTCACCTCAACTCAATCATTTCACCACCGTTCCTATCGTGACGAACCATAGTGTTGTTTCCAACATATCTTCGTATTATGAGCTCTTCTTCCAGTAATTTTCTGTACGGTCATCGCTCGATTTTAAGATTTCTTTCCTCTGATCTATTGCTGACACTCTTAAACTATTTAGTGAATATCTGCCTTTATTTCTCTCCAACACTGTCTTGCAAAAGTGTTCATTTTCTCAGTTCACAGTATTTCTCAAACTGTGAATGAGGTTCTCTATTGTATCTCTTATCTCATCTCTTTTAACATTCGAGCCACTGTGCTTTTGAGGATGATTGCTCAGGTTTGATGGCCTCCTGAGACCTTCAGTAGAGAAGTCCATAACACAAGTGATCACTGTGAATTCGCTCATCACCAAAGATTTTCCTGAAGTTCTCACTTCACTCCTCATGGCGGTCATATAGGCTACTTCTCACTGATTAGCTCACTGTCAGTTACATCCAGGTACTTTTGTGCAACCTTAGTTGTCATCTGCAATTTCATGTGCTGGGCACGTACGGTGAGTAAAAATCTCATGTGTGTTGAAAGTGCTTGGGGGCTGTGTTTCTTGGCGGCGGGTATACCAAACGAAAAAGTGTTTGTAAAACAACTGCACCAACTTTCTTGACCACCTTCTGTAAAATAGACATCAAACATGAAAATTGATGCTTGTTTCGAAAAAAATGCTCAATTCGTTGAACGAAATTGCAGTTTCCAACCCCGTGCCCGCAAACTCAGCCCGCCTTCACTAAAACTTCACAGATTAAAACTTCGGACAGTAACGGACTGCTTCTCTCCCTCTCACAGAACTGCGGCGTCTGTCTCGCATTCAACAAAAAAACGACTCGCCTGTGACATTCAGTTTTCAATTAATTTTCTATTTTTTACTTTGTAAATTCGGCTTCCATCACACCTCATTTGCGTTTAAGGCAACAGTAATAACATATCTGCATAGAATACGCGCAGATTTCCAAAAAGATTAAAGTTTTAATTAAGGTATACATAATTTAGCTCATAATCACTTCTGTCTTATTTATTGAGTTTATCGTCTTAATTTATGACCATTAACTTAACTCTATAATCTTATGGTCGCAATAACGTGTCTGTTTACCTAGTATTTCTGCTGAATTAAATTGCAGCGAAATTGAGTTTCAAGGCTTGATTTAGATAGTTTCGTAAGCGCTGAATTTCATTGTACGCTGGAACTTATTTATCAAATCTCGTTCCATTGAGCTGCATTTATATTTTGTATCAGTAAATTTGAATTAATGATAACATTCCAATTGAATAAGTCACTATAAACTTTTCGGCGTTTTAGCCCGACTATTTTTCTATTGTATTTTAGATAGAAGTAAGAATACTGACATCTTGTTAACGTTATTTTATATTGACCGTCTCCCTCACCTTCGTCTTCATATTCGTCATTCTTTCTAGTCCATAACATTAGACATGGATCCTTTCTCTCCTGAACTCTTACCTTTCATCATCGCCGGCTTTGTTCTGGCTTTCATCCTGGCCTTTGGCGTGGGTGCCAACGATGTCGCCAACTCATTTGGTACCTCCGTGGGATCTCGAGTGTTAACCTTAAGAACGGCTTGCATTCTCGGCTCCATTTTCGAGGTCCTGGGAGCCATCCTTATAGGTGAGTCCTGGCTGTTCATACCGAGATCCAATTCGTGTTACTGAGTGAGGTCCGTGGTTCTTGGGAGTGGATTTGCAGTCATGCCATCATTTTTCCGCATCAGGCTTTGCTGCTCCGGTAAGGGACTCTGATTCATCAGGTAAGACAATTTTTTTATTTGTGAGTGCATGTGTTCATAGGATTGTACTATGACCATCATAACTAACTTACGTTCTTATTCCTCTGTTCTAAAGAATAAAATAGGATAATTAAGTTCCTTAGGAAAAATAAGATAATTTGCTCATGTTGTACTGAAAAAAATTAAAATTAGTTTAAACTTCGGCATATTTCGTTAACTTGTTGTTGAAAGGCATCAGTAGCCAAGATAGATATGCACGTATTCCTCCATTTCGTTTCAACTTATTAAATACGGCATCAAAAACTTGGGATCAAGTCATAATTGAAGTCATTAACAACAGTTTCGTGCAGAGTATATCTATACAAAATATGTCTTCATCTTAATTCTGGAAGTAACGTCAAATTTTAATAGTTCAGAATCCATCAAATAATAATTGATGAACATTAATGAACTTTTGCTCAATTAAATGCACAACAACCCAAAATGAGAATCAGATTAATCCCAACCTGGCGCATGGCAGTGTTTCATTCCTGAACTATGATCAAATAATATGTGTGACGCCGTGTTCATATTTGAAGATAAATAGAAATATCATAGATCGTAATTCCTCGTACTAAAGTTCTTCATCTGAAACACTGAAATTTGATCTGAAATTGAAACACTGTCTCATGGATTTTCCTGCTTTCAGAAAAAGTTGCAAAAGAAATAGGTGTGTGTTAAGATTTTCTATTGTTCATTACAAGCTCACAATAATTACTGAACATTCAGGGACCAATGGAGTTCTTAGTTCCCTACATTGTTTTCTCGAATGTAAAAAATGAAGAATGCATTGGAGGAGTCTTCCGAAAATATATTAGAGATTGACATGTTCAATTCACAGAACTTTTTGCATTTTTTCATTGTAAAGCAACACGAAATATTTCTAAGAAATCATCAGACAGTGAAAGCTTTCATTTGAAGTTTTGAATTCAATTTGAAGTAGCAACGCAAAGTATATTTTCTGGTCAAATCAAAGATATTATGTTGCTATAATAAGAATCAAACAAGGAAATGTAACCGTACGCGATAAAAGATCCGTTTTTTACGTTTCGAAATTACAGCGGTTCTCTATTATTGTTCCAAGTTTGGATTATCAGCTAATGGTAGTAACTCAATGAAAGTAAGCAATGAGGGTTCAAGACTTGAGAACAATCATATTAAAGACTTTTTCAGTTAGGGATATAGGGCAGTAAAGTTAACTTCTTAATCACACTGACAGTGACAGTAGTTTCAATGTCCGACTGGTAAGTTCCAAGGTATGATAGAAAACTGCTAAAGTTAACCTTATTTAAAAGACTTGGTGCTGTATAATTTCAGGTATAATGGAGCTGCACAGATAATCTTGTTGAGATGCAAAAGTGTCCAACCCTATTTAGGTTAATCATCTTGTTTACTTTTGAAAGCATTAGTTGCCGGTTTGTTTATTTAGTCCTATCGTGGCCGTACAAGAAGCTTTTACAATAGCTCATGCATTACTCAGTGTCTCCGATACGTTAGATTACTATAATGGAAGGTGTTGTGCCGTTGGCAAAAGAGGCCGTCTGTAATTCCACAAGTAGGTTGTCTCATTATTTTGTATCAGGATGTTTTGCTTTTTGGGTCCGATTACACATACTCAATGTTAGGAATGTTCAAGGATTGGATATCAACTGAGAAGCCAATTTCTTGGTCCCGTCTAAATCGATCGTTTAGATATCGCACCACTTCTGGACGTAGACGTGCGTCTCCCGAAATAATTACTGTATGGAATAACTAAATAGTAGCTCAGTTATTTCAATACGCGATGGAAAGTTGCAATTAACTTTTACCTATTGATAATATGGATGGATACACTTAAATTTACCTATAGCCTCCACTAGCTTCATTAAAACTACCTTTGAGTTGTTCTTGATTTAAAAAATATGCGATTTCTAAACGCGATAGCGAGTAAGATATTTTGGGAGAAGATATTGTTAGGCTAATTTCAATTTTTGGGTAAATCATGATGTTGATTTTAATCATTGGCGTTAAAATGGACACCCATAGACTTCATTTAGGTTCTTTCATTTGGATAAACTTCGAAAATGGATGAGCTAACTCATAATTTCTGGAAATCCTATGTATTAAGAGATTCCTCTCTCTAAAACTACACCGTGTACATTTCATTCATCTACTTTTAATGTGAACACAACTTATCTACCAAGAAATGTACTCATGAATAGTTTATATATATAGTAAATCCATTTATATTTATGTATTTGAGAAATTGTTTTAGGAGTAAAATAGCCTAAAATACTGTATCCTAACCTATGCCTACCTATAATGTCGATAGATTACCTAAAACTCTTTGTTTATAAATGTCGAAGTGAGCAGATATTTCCTAATTTAACTGAAAGGAAATTACTTCTTTAAAATTTTGCAAAAAACCTAATGTTCCGGGTTTTTTCAATATTTTCTAAATGGTCATCGAAAACGTTGTTGTACTTGTGATTCTTCTTGGAGTCCAGTAACGTGAGGTTGACAAATACTCAATAAAATCAAAGATTCACCTGATTGTTAGTAAAAATATAGAATGGAAGGATAGTATAGATTCATGTCGAAACTCTAGATAGAAAGCGTCTTCAGTGCATTGTGTTTAGATATATATTACTAGTAAATTTTTGAGGAGCATCCAAAAATAGACCAGGACACTATACTTTGGTAAAATAATTTTGTACGTGTATGTGTAGCATTATATTACCCACTACAGGCAGACCTAAAATCCTTGCTAAGGAATTTTGTGCGCACGACTGACGAATTTCTCCTCTCCCCTCAAGGCTACAAAGTGTCAGACACCGTCAGGAAAGGCATCCTCGATGTTGAACTCTACAACAACACGGAGAAGGAGCTCATGCTGGGATCTTTGGCTGCTCTTGGTGAGTTTTAAACTTTCTTGCCACTCCTGTTTGTTGTAATGTTAAGTTTGAGTTTTGTAATCTGGCTGTTATGTTCGCCAGCGTGTTCGGTGCAATCTTTCTTTCCGTGTTTTCCACGTTGTCCGTTCGTTTTTAAACTTAGCGCGTTATTCCTTTCTGTTTTTTTTTTAATTTTGTGTTATGATAAAACTTTTAAAAACATGAAAATGTCCGATTTTTCTCATATATATTGCTATGATTTTTTCAGGATAATTATTGGGAGTACCAAACAAATTTTTACCATTAGAGATGTTCAGGGAAAATATTAGGTTTCTTCCTCTTAGATCTGAGAGAGAAATGCTGATTTTCTGTTTCTGTGAGGTGGAATAGCTTTAAAGTTGTTAAGCTATTCCCTTTTTGAAGATATAATGTTTTGTCCAGTTATCAAGCATAAACCTGTTCGCACGTTTGTGTCGGCTCACAGACACTTTTTGCAGTCTAATCGCGGCGAAACAAGTGGGGCTCAAATATTAACATTGCATCTCAGTGCTAAGTGATATAAATTAGTGATGAAAGAGTAGTGAAAATTTCAACCTTTCCCACTGTTAGCAAAGCATTTGCAAAGCAAAATGTTGGAAATAAAATAAAGTTGCCAAATTGAAAAATTAATTACAAATTACTAGTAGCTAGCAGGTTAAACACGTGATTAAAGCGGGTTAAAGCGTGATTGTAGCAGGTTAAACGTGTGATAATTACAAGTTAAACGCGTGGCCATCGTTTGTTAAACGCGTGATTGTAACTAGAGCCAGCAATTCTTACAGCTCTGGCTACTTTACTTAAATTTCAAGGTTGAGCGCGCACAGCGAATAAAGTGATGATTAAGGATTAAAAAATTTGGATTAATCCAGATAAAAGTTGAGTATCTGGTGACTGAGAGTGCAAAGTATTAATTACTTCATTCTAAAAGTTACGCACTTTTTAGATATTACAACGTGTGAAGTGTATAGAGAATTTGATGATCAAGGACTTAATTTTCGCGCAGAGGAAGAAATAATTTTCGAAACCCACACTACAGTTGAAAGCCTTGAACCCTTTTGATCCAACGTTTTGAAAACATTTGGCCTTAACACAAAATTCCAACCGGTCTCTCAAATTCATCTGCAAAAACTTGAAGACAGTAATTTAACAACGTATATGACATTTGAAAGAGGTAAAAAAAGCTTTACAAATTTGTTTATAATGTTATTTCGAATCTGGCTTTGAATCATGAATGGAATTTGTAACTTTATGATAGACAGTCGTCAGAACGTCGGTTAAAACTTTTTGTAAGCTTATGTTGATGAAAATTATTCCTCATTTATTTACGCATGAATAAGTGACAGAACGAAAATAATAAGTAGTGAAAGTGTGTTCCGTTCAACTTCTTCGTCGTTACTTTGTCATCATCGTGTTTTGAACCTGTGGGCATTTTTCAAATATATGTACTCACATACGGTTTTACGGAGACTCTGTTACGGAGAGTCTGTTTCGAAAAAAAAACATGATTTGGCAATGGATTTTTTCACAGAGTTGTAGCTTTAGTAAATGAATATTGAACAGTAAAAATCGGTAATAAAGAATTTACGTGATTAGAGGCATAATACTCAAAGAAAATTAATTTCATTTTCGAAATAGACCCCATTTCTTATTTGTGAACGTTCTTAAGTTTGGCTGCAAACGTTGAATCCGAAAATCACGGAATAGAAACCCATTAGAATAGCAAGTACACATCACCTGTGTTTACAACGATTTCATATTTCAGAATTCATTTCTGAATATTATCCTAGAGTGGGCAAATGAGATTGATACCTAGATGTTTTTTGAGTTGTTATCTAAATGATCTAAAGATGGATTGAATCAGAAGTTTGCGTCCGCTCCCCACCTGCTGCCAAACATCATGCTATGTAGGGAGTAGCCTTTGAGTTACGCGCAGGTGTGGTTGTAGTTTGTACTCCTCGACAGGATATCTGAGAAATAAAGTAGGAGTTGATTTATTCAAAATCAAAATCAGGATATTCACCATTCAAAGCGCATTAGCTGAATAAATTATCTTTACAGCGATTATTGAAGTAACGTTCTTCCTTTCGAAAAAAATAGTAGTGCATATTCATGGAGTGATTACCGGCCACGAGTATTTTGAAATATGGTTCTGGTGTATATTTATGTTAACAATATAGATTTAAGCACCATCCGCTACGGTAGTATTGTGATTTCTATTGGATTTTACCTGCATCTTAGAGTGATTTAGTGAATTAATCATCACGTCGTCATCCATTGCACGCACTACGAATACTCTTACAAATCGAAAGTGTTTCATTTTTTGACGCCTTTAAAACCAATGCAGACAAATTTAATTTATTAAACAAGTACTGTTCGTCCATCCAAAGCCAAAGTTACTGACAGTGCATACAAATGCTTGTTGAGAGTAAAACCATTCACACCCATAAGTTTTTACTATAATTTTTGAAAATCTCTTCAGTACGCTAAACTAAAAGTCATTTCATAGTACTCTTTCATAGACCTTGAAAGGAGCAACATTTCCGTTATATGAACAGCTGCAGCCTGGCTGCACCTCGCCGTGGAGACAACTACGTAGTAACCGCCGCTAATCAGTGGTGGAGGATAGTACATATCGCAGCTCAAGCTGAGGGGTCAGTTGACGAGCGCAGCAGGTGTTGCAGCGGCCACACCTGCGCTCTGCAGGCAGGGCAGGCGCGTGTCGCCGTCACCAGCACTTGTGAGCTCAGCTGCTGACTCTACTGCGTTACCAGATGCGGAAAACATCAATGGTTGAGTCCGATTTGAAAAGAATCCAAAGTATGAATATTAGGACTAGAAAAAAAGTTAGTCTGAAAGCCCTTGAGGTTTTGACAACCCTGTTAAGGTAGTAAGATCCTCTATGATCGTCTTGATTAAATTTCGTTTGGAAAAGTCTCAGCGCAAAAATTCATGCCTGAAAATGCTAAATTGGCAACTAGGAGTCTGACTCTACCGTGGTCCGACTAAAGTTTAGTAAGAGTTCTGATGCGCTATTGCATTTCTACTCTCTTTTGCTGCGAGTTACTATATCGTGGTTAAGTTTGACAGGAGTTATTTAACCTGATTTTTTTCTTTAAATATTGTTTCTAAATATGGGCTCCTTTTTCATTCATAGATCATTTAACTCAATGCACATGGTAAAAATATTTTTTTACACGTTAGTGAGACTTCGTTGATTTATGTACTGTGCCACACATGTCGCATAACAGCACTTGAGGGTTGTTCGGTCCGCAATTATTGCAGTAATGGCGGCCACTCGAAACGTCGGACTTTTTTTAAGGTCCGCATTTACATCGAGTAATTAATGCACAGAAAAAAGCGTTCGGTCAATCTCGCTCAATTTTCAGGATGATTTAAAAAAAGTAATTTTAGTAACGCGTTTCAATTTTTAGAAAGTCCCCGAAGGGAAACAGAAATAGGGTGGTGTCACGTGTAATAGATTTCCTTGTCAATAATGCGCCATAAATTATTTCCATCTGTCAATTTAGGTTAGGTTAGATTAGGTAAAATTCAGTCTTTTTACCTCATGTCGAGTCAGTAAGGAAACAAATACCTGTAGTTTAACTTTCGATCTCTATTTTCCAAAGCAGGATTTTTTCAACTTAAGTCCTCCAAAATTGCAATTTCCGAACATATATGCTGCACATTTAGGGGACTTCTGAAAAGAGATACAAGCTTTAGGAATGAGAAGCCTGAAATTGAGCTGCTTATAATTTCTCAAACTGACTCGAAATGAGTCATGTACACAGGGTGTGTGTAATTCGATGCACATATTTTAACCATATACAGAAAAACGCAAAAATAAAAAGGTTTTCACGAGTGATAAAAACCTCAAAACTCCTTCGTTTTCAGGTTTTTAACTCATGAAAATCGTTTTATTTTGCGTTTTTCTGTATATGGTTAAAATATGTGCATCGAATTACACAACGCCCTGTATACATACAGTGTGTATAAAATCATGGCTTCAGAGCTTTCGGCCTCTCCGACCGATTTCTGAACTCCAGGATAGTACTGTTAGAATTCTAGATCTTGATACTTTCTAAACTTATTCATGTTATTTCTGACCAATGAATAAAGCCTTTTTTAAGAGTAACTGAACATTGAATTAGTATAATTGTGGCTTTGGTAATTTACTGTTTTTGGGAAATGCAAAATCTCTCTCCACTGCACAACGATCATTATGTCGAGAACTTTTTTGAATGAACACCGTATTTCATTATCTCCAGGTATACATGACACCAAGCTCAGAGGATAATAACAGCCCGATATAGTGTGCTGGAGTTCGTCTGTACGAAATAAAGCATGCACCACCATACTCGTACTGTGGAGATTCTGCTCACGCAATGAAGGCACTATCACCGAGCTTCCCGATCGTCATGAGATAAATAGCCTTTCTCCCTGACTTGGTTTGGTGTTCCTCAGTATCGACATGTTTTTCATCGTGGAACGGTGTGACGAATGATGTTTCTTTAGAGGTTACATTTTTCTTCATGTTTTCCACCGATTAAAGCGCTGGGCAACCCTCTTTTCACTGCTTCTATTTCCTGAGCACTCCATTTTGGAATACCTTATGTCGAAATTACATCTTTTTCGTCTCTTAACATAGGGAGGAAGTGAGTTCAATAAATGAGGTCTCCTTAAATCCTTTCCTGACCGCCTCCTCACTTCCTGCATCGCCATTGGAGTCACTGCAGCGACGCAAACGAACCGAGCATTTGCTAGCAGTTGAACCCAGGATCTTCTCGTCTGAAGTCTAACGCTCTGCCTTTGTGTCACGAAGACCTGTTATTGACATTCAGCTGGGTAACATTAGATTGGTTATTTAAGCTCGCCGATGACATACCAAATTATTTCTGATTTTAAAGGAGCGAGCAAAAGAAAATAATGAGTGGGCTTTTTTTGCAACAATCATTAATAATGTCACAATCGAGCACTGTTTTTTTTGTGGATGTGTATTTGACTTGAATTTTTCGTAGCACTCGGTAAGTATGATGTTCTGCCTCATTATGTTGTTGTACTACATGGATCATAAACGGGTACGACGGTGACTGGTGCACTCTCTAATTGTTAGTACCATCTATACTCTCTCAATAATTGAGTCCTTGATTGATACACCAAGACTGCGTGACGACGAACAAAAAACAAATCGCTTCTCAACCGTTGGTTCTCTTCGGTTCTATAAACACTTAAAGCTAACGGATTGAACCCTGCTTCAAATTAACAGTATTTCATTATCGTATTTTCATGTCATAATTTACCCCTGTTCATATCACATTATAAACGTATACTCTTGCGTGTGCGTTAGATGTTTACGAGTACTCATGTACAGTTTATGTGATCTGCGTTAATTAGCGAAGAACTCTTCGATAAATTTCCTTACTATATTTATTTTTGGAATTTTGCAATTCTCGAGTGTAAATGAATTCTTTTGATGGATAGGTATGGCATTTTGTGTTACGAAGTTATCCTCACCATACGAGAGCTGGAAGTTCGGAGTGGAAATTCAGTAGCAGGACCCGTGAAATTTAACGATCAATAATATCGCTAGCTTGTAGGACCTATGAAATATTCAGTCGGTTTTTTAACCTGAAAAACAGAATAATTCTAACCTAACGTGAGATTCCTCACGTCCGAGCTTAACCTATCGTAGACTAATGATTTCATGTCCAACTTATCATAACCTAATCTGACTTAACCTACCTCGACAAAACCTGGTATAACCTATCAGTTCGTAACGCTTTTTAACTTATCGTACTTTCACCTAACCTGTCTTCAACTATGCTAAATTACCTACACTCATCCTAGCGTATCTTAACCTAACTATGAATTTTTATACTAATTACCCATCGTACCTAAGATACAGCCTGAAGCGGAAATTTCGGGCTAATTTTTTTCCTACGTAGCTAGTGCGTAAGGTACAGACAGACGGATAGACGGGTGTAACACAGGCAGGTAGATTTTGGTTCAATTATGTCAGTTTGATGACTCTGATCTTAGTCAGGAGAAATGCGAACTCAGCAAAATCATCAAATAAGGGTGTCCTGTTAAGTTTGGAGGGCCCAGCCGTGCTTGGTATTCGTGTACCACCGAATGAGGACGTCTGCATGGTTAAGATGGCCCAGCCGTGCTTGGTATTCGAGTAAAACAAATAGCTGCCCAAATTGGCGACGGAGGCCGAGCCCAAGACGCGGGAATTTCCCGCTCAAAAATTGACACGCCTATAGGACGGCTGAGAGCTGTTTCTCCAGTTTTTAAGCTTCGCACAACGAACTGTTTTTAAATCATTACACCGGAGTGTCTACTTTATTACGATGGTTTCGCAAATAAGATGATCGTCGCGCATAAACCTAATATTTACTACTTATGAATATTATGCGCTATTATTATCATCTTGTTTTGACAGCTTAATTTTTCAATGATTTACTTAACGATGGTATGTCTCAATATGGTATCATTTTCATTTCAAACATCAGCCAATTGCTCACGTGAGAACGAAGGTTCTCTGTTCCTGCGCTCTCTCTAATAGTTTAATCAAAGTGAGATCCTGTAATTGTGCTGGCTGATAGGAATGTTTGAAACTATTTTGGAATTTGACTTAAGATTGAAGTTTTCAGGGAGTGTATAGGTTTACTATCACTTCAGAATCAAGAACTGCTTGACAGAAGTAACACGTCATTTCAATGAAATCATTGAGGATGTCGAAATGTTTATTTTCTGTAATCCCACCAATTTGTTTATCAATTCACCGAACAAAATAGCATGAAATAGCTACTCAAATAATTAATTAGCATTATCCTGCACAAATCTATTCAAATAAATACTTCTTTGACGTTCCCATGTTCGACTATCCTGGCCATTTGTTCGGAGCGTAGGTAAGGGACGTCTTACAGAATCTCGTAAAATTCTTCCATTCCTAACGTAGCTGTTGAGTTTCCTGATCATTGAGCCACTTTTGTCGCAGCTGGGCGTTTGAACCGTAACTGTTGTCAGAAGTCTATGAGTTGCAGCGTTTTCATGATTTTTCGTTCTATTCTGTTGGATCGAAAGCCCTAAAGGAAATCCCGCTATGTGTTGACTGAGTATTGCTTGTGTAAGTAATGGGATCTGATGTCACTTTCCTGCGATTTTTTCTCGTTTTTACCGAACTTCGTTTTCTATGATGCTGTTCTCTTCTACTAAGTTTGATTTTTACCTAAACTTACATATAGTATCACCACTGCATGATACCATCACCCAGGGTACAGTAAATCAATCGGCTTTTGATAACAGATGCCTACGCTAGTCACACCAACTATTCGCTCTCGACGTGTCAGATACTTCACATGTTTTTATTGTCTGGTTGACAAACAGTAAAAGAATGCGGTATTAACGTAAAGAATTGTAGAGTAAAGGGAGAAATGGATATAGTGGTGAACGTACAATTATGCATATGTGATCATATACCTTCTCAAGAAAGCCTGAGTGAAAAGTGTGTATTATTAAAGAAATATTAATGTTTTGTCATAATTATAGATATTCTTATCCTTCCATGAGCGTTTAGAGTACTCATGCGTCCAAAAGAAATACAATTAATTGAATTACGATGCAAACTATTTATAATCTTGAATTATTCGTCTTTTTTAAATTTTTAGTAGCTCATGAGCTCAAACAAATTTATCTAGCGTTGCCCATTTTGTATATGGGTTTCAGACATTTCTAGACGTTTCTATTCCATCTTAGCATTGTTATGATTGATTATGTCTCATATAGTTGCATTTAAGAGTAGCATGAAATGGAAAATTTAGAAAAACTTGCACTTGTTAAATAGCAAATTTTAGAATGACCTCTTATTCCATTATCAGTGCTGAAATAAAAAAAAAAAAGGAAAAATTGAAACCCCTGGGTTAAGAGCACAAAATCTAAAAACTTCATAATTCAAAATACCTAACATCTCGCACAGCAACATCTTATTCAAAATCCGTGGTTTCGCATGCACTCTTAATGACTTCTTTACACGACTACAGAGTTGGAACAGGGATGTCAGAGCAACACTTAGTTTCATTGCAGTCTGATTGAGATTTAGTTGTGGTCGGTGGGTGAAAATCCAATACGGAGGGCAAATTCATCCGTATCATAATAAAGTGTAACGGAATTTTAACTTCGAAAAAGTAGTCTGATATGTTGTAATAGTTTCTTATAATTGACTGGGATGGGGATATAATATACTGGAATGAGCATATGTATAACCCGTTCCATGATTGCGACTACCAGAGTGTTGGCTGTTGCAAAAAAATTATTGGAGAGTTCTTCTCCCAACATGCGGTTGCAGGCATCGACCACAATATTATTGTAAAGATACACACAACTACTACCCATGCACTGATTTAGGAATTTTAGTTTAGAAGTTTTAGTTTAGTTTTTAATATTTTTTTTAGTTTTTCAGAATCATTTTCTACAGTTTTCTCATTTTTCGAACCCAATATTAGTACAGCTAGAAAGAGCTGAAAATAAATGGTTATTCCAGAAAATCTTTTATGTGAATGTTGTGCCTTAGTTCTTGAAATGAATGAGTACTAGTTTAGGGTGTCTTTTTTTGTCATTGCTTTAGCCAAGCACACTCCTGTTGCCTTGTAATTCTTCTGAGAATAGCGTTGCTAAAGTGTATTAATAAAATAATATTATTGATGCACATTTATTGATCTGTGAAGATATTCTGCTCTCATAAAGTGGTGTGTGTGCTCCGTGTGAATTCGACGTGTTCTATTTTCATTCGTACATTTCTGAGTGTGTTCGAGCTGTCAACTTTGGGTCAAGAGCGCTGTAAAATTTTTATCTTGGCTTGAAGTGGTTACCAGACGATTGAGGTGGAGTTCATGCCCTCACGCTATTGGAAAGAGAGCCACGTGGTGCTTGCAAAACCGGGCGCATTTCAAGTCATTCACCATATTTGCTATTCAGTGTTCAATGAGCGCTGTCCAAATCCAAGGAATTACCAAATAATTACGAGCAGTTTTAATTGACAAAAATAGTCACTTCAAATTGAGGCTAGCGTGCAGTAAATTTTTACTGAAAAATGTGTTGACTGTGGATTTTGACATTTTAGTATTTTTCCTTTTGACGGAGAAGGTATGTTGTTTTATCTGTCACGCTAAAATCTCTAATCCTTCGTGAACATTTCAGTTCTCATTTTTCTTGCCCACGAAGAGTTTCAGTCCCAAACCTTCAGACGCAAATGTCATACCGATGCATGACTGAAAATTTAAGTTTATAAATGTCTTAGTCTAACAGACAAGCCCAAGATTTTCTGAGATCAATGTTACATAGATGCAGGATTGAAGATTCTTAACTCGTTGATCGCGATGTAAGCCACCGGAGTACACAGAGGGAATTTTCATAATACTGCTAACCGACCAGTAGTCTCAAACGTAATTTTTATAATTGCTCAATCAAAGCTAAATCAAGGCATGACCAAGCCAATGTTTGCTATTTTCGAAATTGAATATTAAAATTTACTCAATTTGAGTTCAATGAGTTGATTATTAAACTTCAGTTTAACCCATCGCGGTCAACGTGTTAAACAATATCAAGAAATTTTACAATTTTGTACAATTATCGAACAATAACTCACTTCCTAATCGTATTTGTCATCCTGGAATTTAACAATCGAGTTTACCTTGCTTTGCGTAGATAAAGCAGAGTGCGTCTAGACGAGCAATGACAGGCACAAAATTAGTTTGGAAATGCACCGAACGAATTTCTAATTTCAGGGCTGTTATGTTCATTTTCATGTTATTCTCAGAATGAAGTCAAAGCAGTTTGCAAATTGACTTCTCTTCCCCGCCGTCCAGCAACGTCCAGACCCGCTGGTGGCAGCGTTACTGGAGGCGCCGTGTGTCATTGCTGGAGCGCTGCAAATAATGTAATTAACGCGACGCGGGAAACGGATATTTCAATATTCTTTGATAACCACTGCAGCTTATTACGTGTTGGCAACACACGACGGCAGTCAACGTATTTACAACTTACATCGCAGCGGCTCACGATTCATATTTCGTGTCCTGTACAAATTGAAATCATGAATCGCTGCCTGTCGCCAGTTTTATCCCCTAAAAACAGGTATTGAGGCATATTTTACATGTTGTGATTTTTTATCGAGCTTTAATTATATGCGAAAGTCGAATGCGCAAATAGAAAATCGCTCTCATTCCTGCCATCCGTGCAGCTGCTAAATGAGTCGCGCAGTTCGTAGGTTGTGCGTCGCAGGCGCTGAGGCCTTCGGGGCAGCTCTTCCTTGCTGCGATTTCGTCGAGCGCAGAAGATCCCTTCGGTAGTTATCCTTCATGTGAAGGGGTGACGCTACACCCACTATTCAAAAATACATGTCCTGGGTATCATTTGAGTGTAAAATTGTTACTCCAATTTGTAGGGGTTGGCTTTTATGGTAACAGCCTCGTTAACCTTCAAATCGGCAATAATAATTAACTACGTCAATGCAGTAACGTACGCTTTGGTACTGCAGATACACTGTATAAAACTATATTTACATATTACTGTTAGTAATTCGATGCATTTGCTTCACAGTGTTGAGGAGACTACATCTTGACTGATAAATCAGAGCGGATTCACCAGACTAGTAAAAAAATGTACCCATTTAAATTTCAGGGTTAAGTCCTTCAGGTTCTAAGTAGAATAAGTGTACAAAGAAGCAGGGATCTTCCAGTGATCGAGCAAAAAAGCATCGTCCTCAAGGCCAAGGTAAACGCCTTGAGGCGAATGGTTCATCGAGATCAACAAACGGAGTTGAAGGAATCAATGTGTTTCAGAAATGACCACACCCAACCACGTCTACCGAATTATAATTATTAACTTGTACATATATTCCCAGCCTTAACAACTGGCTCAGAAGCTGGAGATTGTGTGGAAAAAAATCGAGCCATAATATTCACTTTATCTGAAAAGCCAACGTCCGCCAGAGGATAATACAGTACGTCGCACCAATTTGCAGAGACATTAAGTCATTTTCTTTCTTAAGTTGATCTTTGTTTTGGTATCGCCCCAAGTCTATATGGTTTGTGTTTCATCGGAGTACATTTTGTTTGAGAATGTTTAGAAGAGTTTTCACTCATGCTAATGAAAATCTTTTAGAAGTAATTTCATGCCATTAACGAAATATGTTTCAGCTCTCATTAGCAATATATTCGTATTTCCAGCTTAATTTTTAACATATTTCTGTGTGAATATTGAAATCTTTTCTTTTAAAGTTTGTGATTATGTTTATGATAATTTGACCTAATTTATGATAACACACATTATTTAAGTATGGTGTAGTTAAATGAAGACTTTTACAATTTCTGTGAGTTTCGGTGGCGTTCCTACGATTGGAATATAATTTAAATCACTTAGGAAGAACTATTAAATATGAAAGTTTGTGAAAGAACTGTTGTATCTGAAGTTTTTTGGGAGAATGAACATTTTATTAATTCAGTAAACTGTGGGCCGTGAATGTAGAAATTGAGTTACTGTGTTTTTCATCAACTTCATCCACTATTGTCTTAAGGCTTGTCGTGACCACCACTTGTACACTTATAAAGGACAATGTTGTGTTACTCGAGAAATTTATGAGGTGCCAAGTCGGATGCTAACTTCTGACACGACTCAAAATCTATTATATTTTTACGTAATACTCGCATACTATATGTGAATCATTAAAACATTTGAAATTAGTCCTACTACTTTCACGAATGAGAAAGGAGCTCGAAGCACAGCCACTGCTTCCGCTGTAGAACTAACTTGACTCGCTCTTTGCTTGTTCCCATAACATATACGAGAGATGTTTATTGCAGAAGACTGTGTGTGTGTGTGTGTGTGAGCGCCATCTCGCACCAGCAGTGAAGGAACAAGCTCCACATTCTAGGGGCAACCTGCCACCATGAATAATTTTTTCCCAATGCATTTTGTTAGCATTTATTTACGTCACAACTGCTTCAAATCGCAAAAGTGACGATAGGAAATTTGATAACCCAATTTTCGTACGAACTTTGAAAGATATTTTATAATATATATCTTTGGTGGAAAGCAAATTAAAAGTTTTTCTTTTAGAGATGTTTTACTTCTTTCATTCAGTGGTACAACTTTTAGTTAGATTCAAGGGAGCCTGAGTGGTAAAATCATATGAGTAGAAACAAGCGATAGAAGCTGTGGCATTCCAAAGATGTATTTATTTCCGCATTCACTTGCTTGAACAGTTATTGTTTTTACCAAGATCTGTAAAGCAGAACTGGACATGCGTGCAGTGTTGACAGTTACATCACTCTTTATGGAGAGGAGATCACCGAGAGTGGGCGCTAACAACTACTTCCTGACCTAGAACTTGAGCTCCTCGAACGCCAGTAAAGGTCAATGAGGTTTAGACCGTAGCTCTGGCACACAACGCAAGGGTGATTTACGAGCACTGGCGTATTACTTTCGGGCGAATGTTAACAAAGTTTGCTCCAAAGTTTCACCGCACAATTGCGGGATAAAGAACTTTAAATTTTTACCGCAAAATTTTTTGTAACGAAAAGATTCATTTTATTCACTTACGCCCATTACATTCCTTGCAGTGCGCTGTATACTTTGAAAATTATTTTTACTCAAAATTTAAGCAGGCAAGAAATGTCTGCGAAGGCCTATGCCTGCGACCAAGTCAAAAATAATCTCAAATCCGAATGCATTTCTAGACAACTGATAGTGCGATTGGATGCAGCAACATATATATAGAAGGATGATAAAAAATTAAAATGTCTTGTAATTAGATCGTTAGTCGTTGTACATACAATAATTTTTCTTGCATGAACTATTTCGTTCGCTTCCTGTTTGGACCTTTTACTTAAGAAGTATTTGTGTGCTTCTTTTGTATTTATGAGTTTTTTCTGGTTTGTATGCTTATTTCAACGTGTTGTAATATAATTCCATGCTCGGTAAACTAAATTCAACTTCGCGTAGAATATCTGTCTGAATTCGTTTCGACGTAGGAACCTGACCAGCCGTGCGCGCTGTCATGTTATTGAAAGCATCTCATTTTTCACACAAAATTTTTTTCACCTTAGTTTTTCTCGCTGCTGCTATTCTGCTTCCACATATCTTCAAAATGTCATACAATAGTCACGAAGCTATTCCTCATCTTACTTCTAAGGTCATGCAACAGTTTTGCCTCATTTTAATTCTCTCATCAAATTGAGTCTTGCCATCAGCAGAAGTTTAATTATTCCTGTTGTGAGCTCATCAACGCGCTGAGCTGACTGAATTTTTAAGTCACGTTTGGAAGGTCTCAGATATTTCTCCTGGAGTTTGGACAGGCCCGCAGCTCTGCTGCATGTTTCTGCGAGCACGAGCTGTTGCCTTCTGTACCTCCGTATTCTTGAACATTTATCATTCAAAGTGCTTCGTAAGTCGAAATGTGCAAGTGTTTTTTCTCTTTTCTCATTCACGTCGCTTCAAAATTTGAGGCATCAGCTTACTCTTACAACATATTCTTCACTTGTACATATTTTGAGCTAGGATGGTATTTGATGGCCAATATTCGAGCGCAACGAAACTAGAAAAGCTAAAACGCGATGTCGTATTTTTCACCAATGTAGTGGGAGCAATTTGTCAGCAATTTGAATTCAGTGCAGTGATCAAAAAAGCATCACGTACCTGTCCTTGCTGTCAGTGTCGGCGTCTCCCAGCTTTGCTCTCAATTATGGTTCATAAATGGGGTTCTATGCGTAACTATTGTCTTCGACGGAAATCAGACATCCGATTGCCCATGAACGCTCGTTTTCAGAAAAATCTGACTGTTATGAAAAGAAAGTGTTACATCTGTGCGAAAATAGAGACCTAATCACATCGTTTGTAGGATTCACATAATTGGACTAGACTTCAACGTTTTATAGATTTGAACCTACACCACGTCGATGGAAGAATTTTTACAACTACTCGAAACTTCAGCGAGCCAGAATAAATTGGTTATATGATCTTCAACGCTGTAGACCTTAGCACTGTCTGTAATAAGACTTCTTTAGAGTGAATGTTTTATACAACTAACAGCACACCGGTCATGTGCTTCGAAAAGCTCGAACTTAATGTCACGGGCTTCGCAATGTTTGATTTTCTTCACTTAGAACGTAATAAAACTACATAACTTTGTGCTGTATGCGGTAATAAAATAATCTCCCTTTGAGGTCACTTAGAAACATGACGTGAGAATTCTCTCCCACGTTTTGTAGAATTTTTACCGAGTGCTTTAGAAACCCGAATTCGCTCCCAACTTTTTTGAATGCTAATAGGAACTCTTTGTCAGTAAAATTTACGCGTTAGTTAACACGAGCACAATAACTGGTTTCGATTAAAGAGTTTTATTTTTTCAAAATATGTAAACATTACTCTTCTTTCCCTTTTTAGTCTGGTTTTCCTGTAGAATAGGTTCACAGCTACCGTATATTCAACCACTTCTCGGTGCAAGTAGTTGTTTTTGCACTGTATATTTTGCTTGCGTGGTAGCCGCTTTCTCTAGCTCTAATATATCTTGTGAGAGAATTACAACAATTACGTCGGAAAAGATATTTTCTGAATATTCTTGATGCCTTGACATTTAGTAAATATGCTACATTATCTGCTTCACAGAATTAGTAATGGTATCTGTTTTTTCTGCGCTTTTAGAAACTATTGATTTTGAAAGGCGGAGACGTTCAAACCTAAGGTTTTACCCAAGCACTACTGGTGAACAGATATGTTTCGATCTCGAAGAAGAGACTTTCCAGGAACAAATTTACAGTATTAACTACAAATATACGTTGAAAAATTCGTAATGTTTATTGATTTGTTTCGGATATTCGTTTGCAGGTGGTTCGTCTATTTGGAACCTGGTGGCAACGTTCTTCTCCCTGCCCATCTCCGGCACCCACACCATCGTCGGCGCAACTGTAGGCTTCTCTCTCTGCGCCAGAGGATGGAGGGGAGTCAACTGGATCACTTTCGGCAAAATTGGTAAGTTAATAATGCATTGAAAGAAGAAGACGCTAAGGACTTATTTGCGCTGCGTTATGGGAAATTAATTCTTTGCAGATTTCGTCTTTTTACCCATTTTCTGAATTGTTGGTACATTAGGTGCGCTTTCTTTCCACACAGCAAAATCGCGTTTGAAGTGATATATTCAGTAACTTTCCTCGTTAGAAAGGCGGTTTTTAATCGTTGGCATGTTGAAAGCTGGAAAGTAATTCTGCTCTAGTATTTATGAATGGCATCTTCCATGTTTGCACTCTGATACATGACTTGGTTAGGCAGTTTATAGTCTTTAATATTGAACATCATTGACTTCAATAGGTTTCTCTTAAGCTGAATATTTTGTTCTGGCGACAACACAATGATCACGTGCTTTACCGTGATTTAAGTAAACCTAAAAATACTGTTTGCAAACATTTTTTTATTTGGCATGATGCGCTGTTCTAGTGACTTCAAACCTCACCTGCTATTAGTATTATTTTTCTAACTCTTAATGGCACTCGAATAGAAAAATAACGTAAAGATAAAATAGATACGAATTTGTCTCGCAAGTTTTTTTGTTGTGTTGCACTATATATTTTGTGTTGTAAATAAATAAAGAAATAAAAACTACAAATATGCAACGCTCTCTAGAAAAGTTATATGGTAGCTGTTACTCTTATTATAATTTGTATTTCGATACTTGATTATAATAGGATAAATAGATATTTGCGCGGTTTACAGCAATTAAATCATCGCTTAAAGCTAAAAAATATTCCAACTCCACTCTGTACACCACACTTAACAGTAATGAGTCTATACACCACAGGTCATAGAAAGAGCATCGTAGAAGCGAACAGACAACAGAGCATAGAAGAAACATTTTGTAAGTGGCAGTACTTGCAGAAAAAGAACAAACTAAACTTATGCTTGCGGACGTCGTTCCTCTTTCATGAGCTGTTCACATAGAGCGATGGTTGCAACCGGTGCTTTGATCACCGAGTGTTATGCTTTCCGCTCCGCCAGCCTGAGAAAATTCCAGTGTATACCATTTACTGAGCGGCGGCAGGGGCTGTACGTGAATGGCACTCGTATTCCTTGTGTGTACACTTGGTGATCAGCCACCGAGCTGAGAACTGTTATGATGATAAGCAAGTCCCTCAAGTCACACTTCAAATAGTTCACAGTATTCAATTACACCTCCAAATTATTTGCCTTTAAATTCGTCAGTTTTCGAATCTACTAAAACTACAATACTACAGATCTATAATAAGAACCATTCAAAAGGCCAGGATATATACTTTTCGAACGTATGTGTTTTTAGTCAATCTTAAGAACATCAAAAGCGCGTTTGTCGAAGCGACAGATGTTTGAGGTTCTTTACATAAAATGTTTCTCTTTTTATACGTATATGCTGTAGAGAGCTTTCTGCTGTTAAATGCTATTGTGTATCTTACTTTCAATGTAGTTTATCTGTTTGAATTACGATTAATTTTGAAGTATAACGTTATTTCATTATATTTTCCTTTTTTGTGTGCGGAGCTCTTTAGTTCATAAAAAAATTCCATGCAACATATTAACTATTTCATGGTTATTTCATACGCTTATTCAATTATTGTCCTCTTATTAAAATAATTTTGCTCGTTTCCGTCCCACCTCATACGAGTCGCACCTAGTATTTTCAGCAATCTCTCAAATTATTTATTTACTAACAACCGGCTTACGCCGTTTGCCCTTATTTCACGAGTCATCGGTCTCTAAATTTGATACGCATATTTCTTCAAGTCATTATTTTCTTCTGAATTGCGCAGTAAATTTCAACATTTTCAATTTGTTTCCATGCGGCTTTATTTCATCATCAACTTCTTAACTATAACCGAAATAAACTGCTGAATTGAAGTACATAGTTTTTAATTAAAACGCACACTTAGCATTCATTGATTATTCTACTTTTGTATTTGTTGAATGCAGTAAGGCAGTACGTGAGAAGACTTGACTAAATCAATGTGGAGCAAAGTGTTTCTTCGTTCATCTCAGTGCTTTAAATTAACATTAGCCTCAATTATCACGATGATGTTTTTCTCTGCAGTAAGAATCATTTTGTGCTTAATTTATGAAAAATTCTGCCTCCGTTTGAAATCTTGCTGAATTGACAGGCTTCTGATTTTTTGTGCCTAATGCTTGCGGCAGGAAGTCTGTGTTTTGCTAGCAAATCTTCAAGCTCGGTCAAACATCACCTTACTAGCAGAACGGTCGTTGATTTATGTGCCCCAATAATACATGCAGAGTGAGCGCCGACATGCACCCTCTTTAAATCAGAAAAAACTCAACGTTAAGATTTCAAGTTTATTTTTCCTCTCTGAATAATAAAATTATGAGGTATTTCATTTCAAACTGTTTCTGTTTTTTTTTAAAGGCGTATAAAAGTGGTTCGGTAAGCTTGTCGGGTATATTTTGAACAGAAATTCGTGGATGCGTGCTATACTGTCGTCTCTGTGTTAGTCTTATAATTATATGGATTGATAACCTTTAGTAAATCCTAGACCCATCAGCTGAATGGTCGCCGATACGTGATGTATGCATATATAATGCATGAATAATAATTGGAACACCGGAATTGTGTTGGCTAAATCTCACGTGAACATTGAAAAACCAAGTCAGGCAACATACCTTGGTCTGTCTAGTTGAGTGATGGTATTCATTGTTATATTACAGTCTAAATTTGTTGAACATGCGTGCGAAGTATAGCTCTCGTCTCTCACCAGACTCAGGTTGGCTAGACTTGGCTACGGCGAGCAGTAGAGGGAGGGGCGGGAGGCGGCGAGACATGGTATTGAGCCAAGCCGCTCAGTAGAGTGAAGAAAACAGCAGAATATAGAGCACTTGCGTTGGCTAGATCTCTATACCGAGCATTTGTCGCGTTAGAACTTATAGAACATTCCATCTCTTCAGAGTTTCGTATTGTAGCCTAACCTTGTAGAGTAAACAACGATACATTAAAGCACGGCAATGCACATATTTTGCTGGTGCAAAACCTTGTTCAATTCTGGATGAATTGTTCATTCTTTCATTATCGGTGATAAATTACTATTTAATGTTGAAAATCCTACACAAAATTGGTTTAAAAAAAATGAAAGAGCAAAAATTACTTTCCAAAGGATGAAAAGGCAGTGGTTTCAAGTGACAGATTAATTTACGTCAATTCCTAACCTTAAATGTTATCACTGTACTATCGTTGAGGATTACATTTTAATTTAATGAGATTTGCAACACCACCACAAAGCACATTTTAGGATATTTTGTGCCCCGATTTTTCCAATAGGAAAAAAATGCTGTTCTTCTCTAAATTACTCAAGTTCACAATACGTATTACCTTCATTCTGATGAACAGCGTTCAATTTTCATGAATGGTCACGGTTCCAAAAGCTGATAAACGACTTCGACCAAAGTGTCATACTTCTCTTATGCCTTGCACCCCACCTTTTAATGTTTTATCACCGGCAATTCGTTGTGAATACGATCTTTCTTCAACCATTCTGGCGACACTCGAAAGCATTGGTGATGAATGCTGCTTTGAGGGATGTGCCAACGCAGGCACGAGGCCGTCCTTGCCTGCCTCGGCAAGAAATAACGTCTCAAGCTATTTTACGCTTGTCCGTCTTGTTTTCCTTCAATGATATGTTTATTTAGATGTAATTTTTCGCTTTGAATATTTTGCTTTGATAATCTTTGGGTTTGAGTAAGATGTTGTGCGAAGGTATTGAGTTGAAAGCACTAACTTGTGAAGTGCGGTAAAAAGTGTATTCGATGTTCAAATGATATTATATATATATATCTGGTATATCTGGATATTAAAATGGGGTTCTTCGAACATACTCTTCCGAAAAAAATTTTCTCTATCTTTACTAGTGCGAAAATCACTGCGTCGCAACAAATATGTGAGTGCCGGGAAGACCTACTCCACCATTGGTATTTTCGAGTTGGCTTCAGAGTAGCTATTTGAACATGAGTGTCTGCGTTCGTAAGGTTTATTTTTAGCTTAAAAGATCACTCGAGTATTTTGTGCACACGAGGGCTTATCCTGTGGCCACAAACCTGGTCTGCGGTAGGGGGTGCCTGCCAGCATTGATTGAATTGCTCAGCGCTGCTTTCTGACTGGTTCTTGGCGTATGCACATTTTATTGATATAGGTTTGATATTAGCTTTGGACTTTGCCCTATGTTCAATGGACACATCACCATCAATTGGATTTTCCTCATAGTGTGCTGAGAATAAGGAGTTTTCTTAACATAACATCAAATTTTATATCAGCGGCCAACCACACATTTGCGTGCACAGGATTGGCTATCAGAGAGGGTGAGGTTGCCCCGCCCACGTTCGTTAGCTGCATGTTTAAGCGTGTTGATCACGTGATGCGCCATGCGCATTGACTCGTTTCCACGGTATTTTTGCATGACTTGCAGTCCTCATGCATTGTGCGGGAACAAACCTTCATCGGACGTCTAACCAGGTGCAGTGCATGCCGATGCAACTTGCCTTTGCGTCTCATAGATCTGCGTTAATGTGCGCCGATTGTCAGCCACAATGCATGTGTACAAAGCTATGTTCAGAAATGTACCAATGCAGCCTCTGTTATTTCCTCCAGATCACATTTGAATCCACCTAATGTCTTATAATTTATATCTAAAGTGGTAGAATTCTTCCGTTATTACCTTTTCTTTAGGAATTTAGTACTTCTGTTTAGTTCCTCCCTCATATTAAGAATGCTAAACGCTTCCCTGTTTTCAAGGAGTCGAGCGTTAGCTATGAACTGAGGGACTGAGTCGTTGTGTCGCTAGAAAATAAAATTCGATGAACATTTTCACCTGAACCTGAAGCTTTTGTGTCTGCTTAGGATTCGTGATCATAATGCAATATTTTTTCACGACCCTTGGTAATGACATGTCAAGTCGTGTGGACTTGTTCAGCGAGATAGAAAAACGTCTTACATGCTGAGTTCGCTCCATTGTCTGAAGCCTGCAGGACAGAATAATAGCATTTAAAACAAAAAAGGTTGCACAAATAACTCACTTCGTGTGTTTGTATGACCTGCATTCGACTTTTTGTTCACATGACATCAATAAGCTTCATCTACTCCAAAATGAAGAAAACACGCATTTCAGGTTCAATTTTAGGTCATGAATGAAAAAAGGTGACTCTCGGTGAAACTTAGCTTCACCGCAGCTAAGCGTGCTGGCCAAACAAATCATTTTCTTTGTTGCAGTCTTCGCTTGCTTTCCGCTGACGGTTGTTCGCACGCGCGCTTTCTGTGATGCCCACGTGACCTACTGATGCTGATTTCCTATTGGCTATCGACCGGCACGTGACCACGCCTCCGACGTTTATTAGTAGAAGTTGCGCCAACAACCAAATAGCTCCGTAAAGTTTCATCGTAGAAAAGAGAGAACGCTAAGATGAATCCAATGAGACTAACTGGTTTATTTTTTGCACAGTAAGCTCTAGCATAAGTATAAACCTGTTGATGTAATTCTCAAATTTCAAATATTCGATGCTCCTATGAGGATTCATTTACAAACTGAAAACCTTCTGCTTCATTGACCTCTTCTGTTTCGTCTCTCCTCTCGAATAGAAGTTAGCCACAATATTATACGCAACACTGCATTGCTTGTTGAAGTCTTAGGCTTAAGCTTCATGTTTCACTTTAGCTTGTTTAATAAGAAGTTGAGAAAAAATTTAACGGAGAAAATTGGGATGCGGCAACTTGCAGTAATGAAAAAAATCGCTCACGTTCTGTGAATATTCTTTTTGAAATGATGCATTGCATGACAATCATTTCATTTGAGTATAGAAATTTTTATTTTATACTTTTCAAATTGGGCTGTCCTATTAGGCGATATATTTCGGATGTAGCATCTACCATATCATATCCTCACTTCACCAGCAACACTTTTCCCTTGAATCAAAACTGCGAACCATTTTAACGTAACTGATAATGTAAGGCAAACACATTTCATAAATTGATGTTATTTCACACTGCCCTAAGCTGGCATACTTTAATTAAGAATGCGTTATTAATTTGTTATAACCTACTTTTACAGCATTTTATTTTACTCTGACAGATGAATTGAACTCAGCAAACTGTGGTCAAACTTCTGAGCTCTAAAGTGTCGAACTAGTACGTTGAAATGCAAAACACAAAAACACATGCTAGCTCAGCTTTTAGAAGTTATTGCACACTAGTGGTGAATAGTTCTTCACTTCAAGAAGAAAGCACTTTTTCATTTGAGCTAGAACGTAATGAGCAAACAACTCTGTCGACATCTGAGGTTGGTAGCTTAATTATTTGTCATTTACTGCAATCTCGTGCGTAAAAGTCACATGGTTTTTATGAGATACTTCAGTTATTGCCTCACAGTGAACGTGTAGGCTTTAAAACTGATGCACCCGGTTAAAAGCTCCCTAAATATGTATGACATCAATTCGTTCCACAAGGAAAATTTTCTTAAAAGTAGGATTCGCTCAATCAATGGGCGATGAATCTCCACTTGTCAACTACATAGAAAGATGAAGTCGGATGCACTCTCAGTTCTACTGAGTAGATGAAAAAGATTCGGTCGCTGACATTTAGGCCGGGTGCATTCTACCTGACCAGTCTGACTTGGTCTTGTTTTTATTCAACATTTCAGCTTCTGAGAAGCTTTGCTATTCTCGTAATCCAGTAGAAAACTTTATAGATATTGTTCATATTTCCCCTGATTAGCTGGCTGTTCAACGGACTTTAAAGTTTAAGTTGGACTGCAGTTTTGCCGATTATAAAACAAAATTTAATTCTTTTAATTGGGTTGTGTTGGGCACTTTTAAGCACATTCCGCATTCTTTCATCGCTTTGTAAATTAAACTTCGGCCAACGTAGAAGTAAAATAATTGAGTCGAGAACGAAATTTTGATATCATCGGTTCTAATTCCCTCGTTTTAAAAATTCCAACCCTTTGAAATCACTTCGAAAGATGCTAAAACAGAGCTACATCGTAACGTTACTAGGTTGAAAGTTGTAATACTTTAAAAGAATCTTTAACTTTTGAAACCTGCTTGTTGTAATTCTATAGCGAGCGTAGTTTTATTAACGTTTGTATTTTAATCCCAGAGAGGATGCACTTTAGGGGATCATTCTCCCCTATACATAAGGGAACGCTCCTGGGAATGTGTGGGGTACACTTAAAAGTGGTATGCTGGCAGTGTCTTTTTCCTAGAATGTGTCTCAGGTTAAGAAACCTATTCTAATAAAAAATATTTCTTAACCGAATCTGAAATCTATCTTAAACGGGGAATGCACAGAATAGCCATAGCAGATTTAGCACGGTTGATACGCCGATTATTCTCGTAAAATTTCGAGGTTTTAAGACGTTTGAAGAAACAAAAAGCGTTTCAAGACGAGCAAGGCAATTAGAACTCGAGAAACTGATCGTTTTTAATTCGTCAAATCGTGGGTCATCTGTCTACAGTAAGTAAATACTAGGATCTCTACAGTTCATGTAAAATGGGAAATTGGAAAACTGCAAGCTTAAATCGGTCACTACACACCGTCCAAAAACACCCTCATGAGGTTTGATGGGGGCTTGAAGAAGGGACCTGAAAATAACAATGGTCGCTGGTAAAAAAATATTACACTCGTACTATGTGCAAAAGAGTACATTCAATGGACTGATGAATAGAGATGGAAGTATATTCGTCACGATGGAATGGCAATTTAAAGTATAATATGTTTAATTCGGTAAGAATGAAGTTAGTCAAACGTTCCTCTAGTACCAGGTTTGAACCCAGATATAAACTCCCCCTGTAAAGCATGGCAGAGGCGCTCTCTTCGTGTGGGGTACCATCAGCGCTGCTGAGACTTGCCCGCGAAGTCGCATTCAAGGCTCGAATGAACTGACTCTAGGGGGAAATTATGCTTTAAAACAACGATGTGCTTTTATACAATTGTAACATACGGAAGAAACTTCATTTCTCAACAAGATCGAAGTTCAAAATAAGCATCACGCCGAACGCAGCGATATATATACGAGCATATAGTTCCGAGATCGTGTCAGCGTGTTGGACAGGTCATCTCAGTCTCCAGATTTGAATGGTATTGAGATCTAAGCAGAGGTTTAAATACGCTTATGAGTTGGTAGCCTGACCTGAAATGCGGACGGGAATTTCAAATTAATGAACTCCGAGAGGAAGCAAATATCACGGGCGGCACTAAACAAGTTGATCTTCTCCTCTGTCAACGGCAATAACTGGCAAGACTGTGAAGTTCAAATTTTGTAAAAATGAAATGAAATAGAAATTCTCCTGCCCATAATAATTTCAGACCTCTACGAGCAGTAATTTTTGTGAATTATTTTCCTCGCACATGATTATAATGTAGGGATTTGCGTTCAATAACTCAGATGAAAATATAACTCAGCTTCATCCTTCATCTATTTGTGAGATTAAATTTGTTTTTTTTTTCTTTAAAATTTCAGATACACTAGGACCTAACACTGCAGATGCTCTTTAGTTTGAAATCGTGTATATAACTACTGTACAGTCCCTGGGGCCGAATTATAAAACACTTGACGTAGTAGCGGCACCGCTGGCAACGTAAGTTCTTATGCTTCGCTGCTCTTCGCATTACAACACCGCGAGTGGAACCATGCCGACTAAGAAGAACTCACGCTGCACACCACCGCTACGACGTCGTAAGTTGTTCAAAATTCGGCCCCAGCTGGACTACACACATTTACGACAGATGTTCATTCTGCGTACCTACCTCTTACCTCAGCTGTTGCGCGATTTTGGGGTCACGAGAATGTCCCTCTCGCCTGCATGAGATTGCAGCGTCCTCGTGACATAAAGTCTATTTCTAGGGCAAACCTTGGGCTGGTGACCGCTGAAACTTCGTGTGCCAACTGTACGGTCACAGAAACTCGTGAAGCTCAATGGAGTTACGGAAGTAATGTTAACGAGGAAGAAACTTAGGCATGTTACGAAGCATTCTTCTCAAAATGATTGTTGTAATGTGGCGTATCGGTAGAAATTAAAAGCGGTATGTTTTTATCACACCTGCGCTCTGAACCTGCATCTTCAAAGAATTTGAGTAGATGCTTCGGAGACTTGAACTGGCTTGATACGTTATATGTTCAGAAACTGTTGTGTTACTAATTAGTTTAAAATCATATTAGCTTCCAGTATTTAGACATCAGCCTATTTCTTTGCACTTTGAATATCAGAGTGGCATAATTAGCTACGTGACTTAAAGTCGTATGATCAACGAACAATCTTTTTTTTCAGTTGCATCGTGGTTCGTTTCCCCGCTGATGTCGGGCGCCATCTCTGCCGTCATTTTCATGATAGTGCGCAAGTTCATCCTGAGTAAAGCGGACCCCATCACGCCAGGCCTCAAGTCCCTGCCACTTTTCTACGGCTTTACGGTGCTCGTCAACGTCTTCTCCGTCGTTCACGACGGGCCGCACAGTAAGGAACATTTCATTACCAAGTAATTCGTACATCTAGCGGTGACTTACCTCAAACGCAAAGCTGTTGTGATTATGGTCTCAATGAATTGGGGATTTCTTGCATTTACGCCTAGCGTGAATGTTGGATTTAAAAAAACAATCAAGCTGCCGTGATTAAAGTTTTCGTTATATTCCTAGTGAAGAGACAGTGCTTGTGCCGACCCTGCTTATCATGTTTTCAACAGCTACGCTTTAAATTCTTTTTTTAAGTCTGTGAGGCTTAGTTTCTGGAATGATTTACTTTCAACCCATCGTCAGATTCCGTGAACACTAAATGTACCCCACCATTCTTGCTCATTAAGTAGGTAGTGTTGTACATATTGTGTAACGACAAATAACAAATGAAAATAAAAATCGCATCCCTAGAGAACTGACAATTTGCACCTTTGACGTGCTTCAATTTTCGGAATCGCTCTCCAATGTGAGTCATTACACTAAGCACCTTTGAACGGCTACGGCAATACTACGTTTTAAGATTAGGTTCCCCTTAGCGTTCTTAGGACCTACAACCCTCTGAGAAAGTGGGATATTTTTATGAGTATTCAATAGCATTTTTTTCAATTTAGGATTTATGATAAAGATTTATCTTAAGTCGATTTATGCCGGGTGCCTGTCAAAATTACGACGAACTGTCCATGATATAAATATGAAATCTAATGAATTCGTTTGCTTCATTTCCGCTATAGGAACTAATGTCAAATAAGAGCATTTTCACTGTAAAATAATCATTATAGAAGTATAATAGATCATATAGGTCTATGGTATTTACCAAAGCGCAAAGTTTGCCACCCTATTTACTTAGGCTTACTACATTGTACTTTTGACTTGCATATTTTTATTTCACTGAATCCTGAATTTTTAACAGAATGGAACTAACGAAAGGAAAGTATTAGAAGTAATAATGCTATAAGGTTCTAATGAAATAGGATTAATTTGATTTTGTTGTACCCCATTTCCC
>JACJUY010004648.1:0-20793 GCA_014220935.1 Platorchestia sp. MABIK | reverse complement strand
CCCCCCCCCAAACGGTTGATATTTGATTCGAAAAATTACGAAATAAAATGGATTGAACCTGCATTCCTGAGCTACTCTTTTGCTGTAAGATAAAACACTTACTAAATCGCATTCGTTTATTTCCTCTAACATTCACAGTTTTATAAACCAATAGCGCAACCACTGATACTCCA
This sequence comes from Platorchestia sp. MABIK, assembly GCA_014220935.1. Lineage (NCBI taxonomy): Eukaryota > Metazoa > Arthropoda > Malacostraca > Amphipoda > Talitridae > Platorchestia > Platorchestia sp. MABIK. Next base: position 20,620 of record JACJUY010004648.1, on the reverse strand, counting down.
GGAATAGCAATGCGTACGAGCATATTCGGCTAACGTCACTTCATGATTTCTGGTTAGACCCGTTTCCGGCTTTGTTGTTATTCTGTGAATGCCGTATTTGTTGTATTCATAAGTGATTGCTCGACTTGCAGTGCTGTACTTTGATCGCATCCCGTGGTGGGGGGCAGTCATCGTCGCGCTCGGCTTTGGCGCCATCGTGGGGCTCGTGGTTCAGTTCATTGTTGTGCCCAGGCAGCGGCGCTCCATCCAGGGTGAGAGAATGTCTGCGGCGTTTGTGTTCTGGTGAACAGCGCGATATATTTCTTAAATATAGATTGTTCCATCCTCTGTTGAATAAAGTTTCAGGGTTATGAAAATACTGTTGATAATGCCACTGCTAGCATTTGTGACGTAATGAAATTACTTCAAAACACGCCCGCAGATCTATTACTTAATAGAACACCTCTGCCAACTACTGAGAGTTACAGGGCGCGCGCTTCGAAGCGCCATCTCCTTTTACAATACCATCCCTACATTTGCATCCTTATTTATTGACATCATGATCTATAACAGCCAACTCTGCTCGTGTTTTGTAAGACGCCTCTTATCTTTCCGTGGTTTCTGGGCATATTTCCTGCAACATGGATTAAGTCTGCGTATGTATAAGAATTGAATCATAAAAGATAATGGCATCAATTTATTCTTAATCGCATGCCTCACCTGCCTCTCCCCCGTGTCTGATGAAGATAGGGAATAAGAGATCCTTTGTGTGTGTGAGAGTGTTACACCTGTAACAGTTGTGCTCCTGGAATATATGCACACATTTTGAGTTTAAATTATAAGTTCACAGTTGAAAAAAATAATTTCTACCAAGGGGACATTACGACTGTACATCAAATTAAACTAGAAGGGTAAAAAACAAATGTGAGAAATTGAATGAATTTTAACAATAATTTTTAATGATTATCGACCTGTGGAACCCAGTTAACTTCCGTTTGATGCTGAATATTACTTAATGTGTCATAAATACGGGGAAATATTAGGGTGTGAAGTATATTGATCGTGTGAATAATCAAACTGTTAGATCTTTCGCTTTACATTATTTTGGTGCCCTGGCAGCCATTTGACTCTAAGATCAAATATGGAAATAAATATCCACAATTTAACTTGTTTTCAGAGATCATCGACCAGCGCAACATGAAGCCTTCCTTCACATTCGGTTCAGTTGGTGAGTTCATCATCGGCTCCAGCGTTACGCTTGCTCACACGTAGCAGTTATAACCCTGTCATTACTTGTAAAGCCTCCGAATGTCAATAAAAAACGCAGGAAAAATTTTAGAATGCTTTTAATTTGAGCAAGCTACTGGTTTTTGGTTTTGATGACAAAGAATTATTCAATTTTAGTAGCTATCATCTTTTCTAAGCTGCTTTGCAAAAAAAAATCATTAATGACCACTAAAAGAATTCGCATTGTTATCTATGCAGATAAAAAATTCATGAAATGAATAAATGGCAAATGTACTCATTTCCCATAGATAAGTGAATCATTTTATTTCATGCGTCTAAGCTGAATTTGCTTTCCATTTCGTTTTGTAAAATAATACACTTTTGAACTAATTGAATCTCATAACCAGTAACACTTTACAGAAAACCTGCTTATCTCCTCGTTTCTAAAATTTTATTTCACCAAAATAAAAGTCGTGACTGAGACTGATCAAGTTACTTGGCAGATGGGCACAACCATCTCGAATTAAAATGATCGTCTGCACTTCAGTATCATTTGCACCACTGTGAGACTGATGCATCAAAGTATCACTCGGAACAGAGTTGTGGTCAACTGTGTGGTATTGAGCAGGTTAATGAGCAAAATATTTCTTGTTTGCGAATAGGTACAAGGAGAGCGCCGCTCTGTCGAAAATGAGATTTTTTAAATGATCTGAAAACAACTGAAAAATCGTGTAACTCTCAAACGCACTTGGGCGATCTACCAAAACTTTTACTCCTGCCGACATCGCAAAAGTAGCTTCGCCCGCACCGGATGTTCGTTTTGCAAACTTGTTGCTCTTCGTCTCGAATACTTCTTTACCTGTGCTGTGATCAAATACTCGTATGTAGACAGAAACACTAAAATATAATGAATTCTTGATATGGGCATTCATAAAGACACGTCACTTGCTGTGAACGCAATTCAGCACAGTTGTACCCTGAATAGCGTTGTTCAGTGTGTTCACTTTTTGAAACACTTGAAAACGAGGCCAAATTGTATTGCTGCACATTTTTTGAATGTGTTTAATGAGTACGCATAATATTTCCGAAAGCCTAGTTTTAAATAACAATGCCAAATTTGAGTTGACAAAGCTATAATTTAGAAACATTCCGCCATGTTTTACACAAAGAGACCAATAATGTACTGCTCGCTGAACGTGCTGAATAATTATGCCTCTGTAACGCGGGGGTGAGCAAGAGACTTAACATGTATGGACAAATGTTGCTGGAAGAGGACCAGAAATTGAGTGATACCATCTACAAATTTACCAATAAGATAGCATTCAACATCTCAACCTTCACGGCTGTACTTACCTCATTTCAACATTGTTACGCAATTCCCAATCCGTATCTTACGTAACTACATCTTAACATTGTTACGCAATGCACAACCCTCATCTTACTTAACTACATATATCATTTCAAAAATTCGTCTCAAAAACTATATCTGTGGCATTAATTGCACTCATTTTCATTGCCTGATTTTCAGGCTCTGATACATTTGTAAAATTCATTAAAAACATATTTTCAAGTAATTTATTCGCTTGCATTGGTTGCCTCATGTGCCTAGTTCTCATTGCATGGCTCGCCCTTTCCATTGGTCCTTATTGCCTGGGGTCATCCTGCTTTCTCTGTCTATCTTCTCTTACTGTGCCTTACAAACCCTTCAGTGAAACTTACTGACACTAGCCTCGAAGTAGCATTTAGTCGTACATTTAAATGAACCATCTCTGATTCAAACCCAGCCGCTAAAGCCAACACCATCAGCAAAAAACTGGTCTCACTCAAAAACATTGCCATTCCCTTCAAGTTAGATTTACATAATTCAACAACTTTGACGTTTCCTCCTTATTCGACTGTTATACATGGCTACTTTAAATGCCCTGATAACGTGACTATATACATTGAAAAATGGTCTCTTTCACAATTCCCGAAGTTAACGATGCTCTACTCGTCGCATAAAATATTTCATTAAATTCTACGGCTTTCTACTCTTTCCGTAAAATTTAAACTTTGAATGTCGTATTCCGATCTACCATGTCGTATCCCTCAATATCAATGAGGGTCACGTATTTTTTTAAAGAAATAGAACCAACCACACCTACTGCTTATACGGCTTACCATGACATAAAATTCCACAACGATACACTTCATTATGGTCTCAATTCAATTTCCGCACCACTATACACGCATATAATTGAAGCTTTCACTTGAACTTCATTCCATTCTCTGTCAACATCACTTCTTTGCTTGTTATCGTAACTTGTCCAGTCCATCTCTTCTAACGAATGCATTACTCTGTGTTCCTTCTTACATTAGTTCTTTTAGTTGTACATGCTTAGTTGGATGCTCATTTTCAACCGAAGTTTACATTACGCAAAGTTAGCTTATTTTCAAGCTAATGTTTATGTAGCTGAAGGTAAAACTATTTCAAAATAGAAAGTTTGACATTAAAAAGTTGGCCTGCGTCCTTTCTCTAGGAAGTGTAAGCTTAGGAAACTTACGTTTAAACTGACGAGAACATCTTACGCCCACTGCCTAAAATTCCCGGCATTTATCGAACCCACGCTTTCAGGAACGTGAAAAAACTTATCTTCGTCTTTATTGAGAACAGAGGATGATGAATCAAATTCGCATAACACCCCCCTGAAACCCATCTATCAGTGCCATTATTCAGGGACATACACAACGTGCCGTTATCAAGAAATATACTCATTCTCTAAACCCGAGAAATGAACAATTTCTTAATTGTAACTCCTTCTGTGCATCTGGTTGGTGCTGAACAGAATCAGTAATGAAACTTTACTTTTTAGCCCGCAGCATAATAGTCAGGAACTCCTTTATTCTATATATTCTATGGTTTAATACGATACTTCTTTATCATCCAATCACCCATTTTTTTTAACTGTGTTGCATATAATATGGATGATAGAAAAGAGGAATTCGACGATAATGCAGTACAATGTTTGTGATAATACTCTCAGTGATGAAGGAATAAATGTTTTCCTTGAATTTGCTTAGATTTGTTGTGGTTGACACTGTTCCTTTCTTTCCTATTGGTTGCAGAAAGCATAGAAATGAAGGGGCTTCTTGGCCATAAAGGTGAAACATTTTCTACCTTGTTTCTTGTTTTCTTTACTAACTCCTTAATTAACATTAACGTCACCCTGAATTGTGAACTCAAACTTGAGGTGACCGAGTTAAGTATCTGAGGATTGGAACGAACATGACTGCACAAGAGCGGGTCACAAGTTTGAGTGTTTGTTTCATGTTTTTCATCACCATAATTGCACTAAAGGTTTTAGCTATGAATGTCACGATTTGCAACAATAGATATTTCTGCTATCATAAAATCACAGTTCAAAATTGCGACCGAAATTGCGCTGTTTCATTTCAATTTTGTACAAATCCACTTTGATCAGTGTTAATCAGAATTTTCGCTTGGTGTTCGAAATGACACCATGCACTTTTCTCATCAAATGCAAGACAGAAATATCATCGTATGTTTAGTTTAGTCCAGGGGAATGACTGACATAGGCGTTTTAAAATATGTACCACAAAAAGGATCGAAGCCTGGGTTAATACACTTCTGATGCTGCACAAAAATTCATATTCAACGCCTGTATTCTAAGTGTTCCCTCGCTACTTTGCGGTTCAACTATCACGGATTCACGATTTCGCGGGCTTCTAAATGTAAATGGAAAGGATTTCGCTGAATTTTCGCGTAGAGTAGAGTCATCGGCTGCGTAGTAAAAGTCATCATCAGCTTCATCGTCATCACTTCTGAAGTGTTATTTCTTAACACTAGTCCCTGTTATTAATAAATAGAGTACTATACCGTTGTTAACAGTACAGGGAGGGTTTTAAAAGTCAAAATAAATGTTACATAAATACGGGAAATATGCTGTCCCTATTTCTCAAAAATTCAGTGATCGCTGCCGGTCTCAGAACTGACTAACCGCGGTAAACGAGGGATCACTGTACATTGAAACAGTGGAAATACAGAATGGACTGGAACTATGACTTTCTAATTGTTATGTAGTCCTGAATGAGCCATGTATATAATTTATCAATACGGATGACTATTTTAATGTTGGACATGATTAACTACGGCTATACATGCTTAGAGTCATTGGATTTTTAAAATCTTCAATATAGAACTTTATGATTAGTAAACATGAGAATGCGATCAAAAAATTAAGTGTTAATAAGAAACACAAGTCCAAGGAATGAAGAAATAATCAATGAATGAATGATGGGAGTGAAATATTTTAAAGAATCTTATTTTGTGTCATTGTCTGCTAACAATACGAGTTGATGAATAGTAGATAAAGTGATGAAGAATGAATGCAAGCCATATTCATCTTATGGAGCAAACAAGTTATTTTTACGTGGAACTAGTTATTGATGTCAAAAAGGCGTCACTATGGTAATGCTATGGTAAATATTTCCTTTATTGGAAATAAATGTTTTTTCTTTTCTTTTTTTCTTTCTTTTCTGACTATAACTTAAATTTTATTGCTCAGATTTTATGAACTGAGCTTCGTAGATGCGGTAAGGAAAACGTTTTTTTATTACTGGCTACCATTGAATGCTTGATAGTACGATTAGGGCGTAGGCTCTGAAACAAACTGATATAGAAAATTAGTTATTTTACATACCCGTCCTGATCATATCTTAGTTACTAGAAACCACTAGTGTGAAAGGCTGGATAAATAAATGTATCGAGGTAGAGAAGCTGAGCGGTGGCTGATCGAGCTGTACCTGTGAAGCCCGCTATAAATAGAAAATATATGGAGGTCAGTAAATCTTTGACTCAGGCCCGACGGGGGATGGGCTTTAACTTCGTCTCTTTAGGGGCCTTGGTGCGTGCAAAAAGAAATACCTGAATGGCACGCGGCTGTAGCGCTCTACTGGGTACAGAACGCGGCCGCTGCCTGCGCAGAAATGTAGTTCCTTGTACGCACAGCTGCATGCGCTCTCAGCTACGCACACAGCTGCATTGCTCAGCAACGCACACACAGCTGCGCTCTCAGCTACGCACACAGCTGCATTGCTCAGCTACGCACACACAGCTGCGCTCTCAGCTACGCACACAGCTGCATTGCTCAGCTGCACACACACAGCTGCGCTCTCAGCTACGTACACAGCTGCATTTCTCAGCTACACACACACAGCTGCGCTCTCAGCTACGTACACAGCTGCATTGCTCAGCTACACGCACACAGCTTCATTGCTCAGCTACACGCACACAGCTGCATTGCTCAGCTACACGCACACAGCTGCGCTGCTAAGCTACACTGCTAAGCCACGCATACAGCTGCATTGCCCAGCTATTTCCAGCCACGACCAAGGCCCTGCTGTATAAATTACCCAGCGGGTTTGCCTCGCAAAATATTTGTGCTGGAAGGCGTGGTTGTGAGAATGTTACTTCTCTTCTCACCTTCGTAGACGTAGGCTATCGGAGCACGAGTATCGTTAATACTAATATGATTATTGGTAAGCTCATAATGGTTATAATTAGAAGTAGTTATAATAATGATTGTGTTTTTAGGAAATTAGCAGAACCTATAATTTAACTGTGCTAGATCAAAGATCTTGATTTCGTTCGATGGAATTATTCGACGATTTGAAGTGGATGGTCAATCATTGTGATAGATCTTATGAGAAGTCGATAGAGGATTTTGTATTGGAATTAATTCATATCCGAAGTGGTTTAGATGTGAGAAGGAAATGAAACATTTTTTGACAAACGCCTTGTTTCCCAAAGTGCATACATTGTCAACATGATGGTTTTTGAAATGGGCAGAAATACCCTAATACGCATAATAACATTCGTGGCAGTTGTTAGAATAACGGAAAGAAAAGCAATAAAAACATACTTTCTGAGTTTGCTATACAACTGCGAGAAAAAATTAAAGACCGTGATGGAAGGAAAACTGGGATGATATAAGTAGATGGATAACTAATATAATTTCCCTGATAAAGTTAGTAGGGTTCTCTTGAACAAGTTATTACAAATTTACGAAAAAAAAATTCATAAACAGAAATCAGACGTACATCAGTACCATGCATCTCATTGTTTTGATCGTTAAATTATGTGTGTTCTGTTTTCGAACTAAATTAGCGGATTACAAACTCACAAACTGGTGTGACGCCGATCATCTAACCTTCATTTTCATTTGCCCGTAAAGTGGTTCAATATGATACCTTAAAAAACCTTTTGTTAACTTTTTATTTTTCTGTTGAAAATTGTTATTTTAATTGTGTGTTCACTACGCAAAAGGAATTCATGCACCCTGATAGATCAGCGCTAAATTTTATTGTAACAGTGCTAAAGATTATTGTTTTGTTTTTGTTGAGTAATGAGAATTTTGAACTTATAAAATTGCACGAGTACTCACATATATTTACACTTTGGATAATTGTATACTGAAATTTCACGTTGTGTATCGGTAATAAATAAAGAAGACAATGATCATCAGTAATGGAGTGAACTTGGGTGCCGCAGATAATTCTCGGTCGGAGACTCCGCCCCAAGAGCTCGCCAGCGTGGAGAACGGCATCATCACACCGGCCACATTTCCCTTCGATGCGAAGAAGGGCAAGGACTTCCTGGGCACGCCGTCTGAGCACTCGGAGCAGTCGGACGAAGGCTCCGGCCTGCTCACCACCAAGCCCAAGCTCCCCGACCTCAACAGCGACTCGGCAGCCTCCAGTAAGGGCGCTTACTCTACCCTAGTCTCTGTAGTGCCCGCGTTGTGCCAAAAATGTTTCCTAAGGTTGGATGATAATTATGGTTTGTTTGCAGCAAAGCTCTGGCTGTTCCTTTGCGATTGTGAAGGTAAGTTTTTCCTGACGGTTGAGTCACCCAATGTAACGTTGGGAGGAATGAAAAATAATAATTTTATTTCAAATGAAATCCAGCTGAGGTGCAAACAAACTAAAATCGAGGCAACTAACTCGAATATATACATATATAGGTACAATATGTACATACCTGCCGGCCGTGTACCGTAGGAATACATTTAAAAGATTCAATTTAAATTACTAATTCTGGATCTAATGAATTTAAATCTGTAGGGAATGGCTGGTAATAACTAGGAGAATATCATTTATTCTATGGAGCAGTTTATCATTTACTTTTTTCATTCGCGCATAAGAGCTGAAGTTCGTAATCGAGTACTGAAGCAAAACCCCGAGTCCACCTAAGATCTTCAATGGGAAAAATAACTTAAGTCAGTAAAAGTTCCATCAAGACAACAGTGTGCGATGGAAGAAAACTTACTCAACCAAAGACTAAGCAGTAGTTTCAAAATTTTAAATTCATTAAGTACTTGATACGAAAAATATAAATTTAAAGGTTTGTGGGAACGTGGCTAAAGAGGCCGAAATATGGGTGAAAATAATGCAGAGCATTTGTCGATCGAGGGAATTTATCATGTTACTCTTTACACTAGAAGAAGACTTCTTTCTTTATCTGCAACTGGAAAAAAATTAACCGTAAGTACACTTGTGCTGGAACGAATGAAAGACGTATCACTGTAGAAAAATTCAAACTTTTCCAAGTGTTCATCCAAGTCGTTCAACACTGAAGAGAAATTTTCAGCCCTAATTTTAGAACTCAAAGTTTGTTTTTCTCTAGGTATGTTTCCAACAGTTACATAACTTGCGTTGAAATTATGAACTGGTGACACTAGTCTAGTTCTGAAAGTGTCTGAAGAAACCAGTGTGCAGCATCAGTGAATATTCTCTTTCCTTCCAGTCCTACCCGGCAACCAGAGCCAACTGCCCCTCGTGCCCAGCTCCCAGGCCAGCAACGAAGCGTCAGTAGATGAGCGTAAGTTCTCCCTACCTGCGAATTCACGCAGTGCAGGCTGCAGCAGTGAGGTGTACACATCGTCTTGTTTTGAAAACAGTGTTTTGATATTCGTGAAGCAGAGTGGCTGTCCATATTTGGTGCAGTAGTAGAACTTAAATTAGTATCAATTGTTTCAAATTACTATATAGGGAACATTGTTCAATCTGGCAAAATATGATAATGCATAGACTATACAGTTGTATCACTGATTGGATAATTTTTCTCTGTTCTTTCCCATGATAGCAGCTTTCATCTTACTTGGATTTGACCTGATACCAAATTTATTTGGGCATTCACAAAAGGTGGATTAGGAATAATTTCAAATCATTCTTAGCGGGCACTGAGTGCAACTCATTACAGGAGACGTTTTATAGATTTCGATACGCTTGGGTTGTGCAGCTATTAAAGAAGAAGAGGAAAGCGAAGCTCCGGAGGTGGGCAAGCTGTTCTCGTTCCTGCAAATCATGACGGCCACGTTTGGATCGTTCGCTCACGGCGGCAACGACGTCAGCAACGCCATCGGCCCCCTCATCGCGCTCTGGGCCATCTATACCGAGGGCTCCGTCGCTCAGAAGAGCGAGCCCCCTATTTACATCCTTCTCTACGGAGGCGTACGTTTCCTCTCGCTCTTGCTTATTGAAGGCATACGCTCACTCACTCTTGCTTATAGGAGGCGTACGCTCACTCACTCTTGCTTGCATATTTCTCTTTCATGCATGTAAATCTCTCGCATGTGCTTGTTTGTCATCTCAGAAATTAGGGCAAGACACGTGTTGCCGTTTCGTTTGTACGCAGAAACACGAGAGGGAAAACAACTTTTGCACTATAAGGGAGTTTCTCGACGCACAGAAATATGCTCGCAATTAGGCCCTGATTCTCATAAATTATAAAATTATCAAATTTTAAAATCATTCATTCTTTCATTTAGACGATGAGTTCTGTGCTGTTTTGGCTTATTAAAGAAAGTGTATACGTCACTTTTAAGGTATTAAAGCATTATAATATTTAGTGAACTAGTATGTGTGCCATGAAAGAGTGAGATGCAGGTTTTTTTAGAACATTCTAAAATGTATTACATTCTAAAACATTCTAAAGCGTATTGTTACGTATCTTGCTGGTTCAAATGTGAAATTCTTCGAATAAAATCTAAATGCAGCTATATTCTAAGTAAACATCGCGCAATTCACTCTGCCAAATTAAATGAATTTCATTTCCACGATCATCGACATATCGTGCATCCTGCCAGACCAATATTATCATCAAATCCCCACATTATTCAACTTTAAAAGGTTGTGGCAGCAATTGAGATACAGAACTTCATGTCCGAACACTGTTGGTGCAATTGTTTGAAGTTTTTAATTATAATGAAAACATGTTCTAATGAAAAATGAAAAATTGCCAGACTCATAACGAACGTATTCTATGCAGTATTAAAATTATTTTCAAGTTGAACGATGACGTAGCAACTGATAACTAAGTAAATACCGGTTTATTTCGTGTCTATAAGAATTTTCCGACCACCTCTAGCTGTTGTATTGTTTACTTGATATTACTAACGAGAGTATGTACGACATCATACACTGATATTGTGAACTCAGACACGTGCTGTTAACTTCATCAGTATCTCTACTCAGAACGTATACTGCCAACCACACCAGTGTTGCCCATACACTCATACGTCGACTACTACGTCGAAGGAAGGATAGTTGTTAAAGGATGGTAATTTCAGGTTAATTCAACATAACAACTCTGCCTCGTATGCCATTACTGCAGCAACCCCGTGTTTGAATGCTGTCTTTTTATTGTGTGGACCATAAATTTTTTCGGGTATTAAGTAGTAACAACTTGAATTTCCTATATTTCACAATAGCGTAGTTACTGTATCATGTTTTTGTAATGTGTATCCTTTCTCCGTGCATACCTGTCAAATTTTTCCTTGTTTTTCTTATTCGTGATTATCATTCAAAACTGTCATCAGTCAAGTTCAGCAGAGAAATTGACAATGACCGTCAATGCTGAGGTGTACTGTCACTTTTAAAAATACAGTCGTGATATTCCTTTGAGACCTAATAAAAAAGTTATACTTGGTCACTTCCTGGTCGTCGGCAGGGCTCTATGCATTTTTAAATTCTGTACTTTACTTGTATTGGAAATTTTTCATTCACAAAGTCGAATGGAAAGTTGAAAATATACTTTTGCTGAACTACTTTTCTTCATTTAAAGATAGGGTTCAATAAGTATGATATATTTCAAATCAGTTTTTTACCACTGTATATTACTGGTCGCTTGTTCCTTAGTTATTAAGTTTCGAAATGGTCTTATAAATTCGAGCAGCTAGTTTAGCAGTCACATTACTTACAGTTGGGCATCTCTGTCGGTCTCTGGATTTGGGGCCGCCGCGTCATCAAGACCATCGGAGAGGACCTCACCAAAGTGACGCCATCGTCCGGATTTACGATCGAGATCGGGTCAGCATTCACGGTGCTCGTGGCCTCCAAAATCGGTTTGCCCATCTCAACAACTCACTGCAAAGTGGGCTCCGTAGTTTTCGTCGGATGGACTAAATCTACTAAAGAGGGCGTCGATTGGAGTCTATTCAGGTAACAGCTACAATCTGTGGCGAAGAAGAAAAGATGATTGTGAAGCATATCTTACAGTCATTCATGGTTCTTTGAAAAAAAATCTTGTCACTAGATGTTGCAATTATGTCATCATAGTACGCTTTTCAAATTACTTTGTATTTCATATAAATTTTTAGGCTCGTATGTTTAACTGGATGTCACTAACTTATACTTTTACTTGCAGGAACATCGTGGTCGCCTGGATTGTAACGGTCCCCCTTACAGCTGCGATATCAGCGCTCCTCATGCTCATTCTTCAAACAGCCTTCCTATAGGACATAATCTTGAGGCCGTAAATGTGTAACATAACCTACTTCGGTGATTATCCAGTGTAACTACGGCAATGGAACCTAATTACCCTTCAAATGGACCCTTCATCACGAGAGTGCTGGTCGATCACGGGCATTAGAGGATGTACTGAAGAAATTCCACAGAAACGCCTTTACGAGCTCTGATATCTATTTTCTTCCTTGGCACACTGAGCAAACTCTTGAAATAACATTCTAGAAAGCTTTGCATTCAGCATTATAATAACTTTGAGCTTAATGTTGCCAGCTTCGTAACGCTAGGGTTGGTAGGATTCGTGCTTAGACTTGGTCTCACAAAAACATCTGCAGGCTTTTCGTAATATTGAAGATGCTATACACACTGCAGTGCCAACCCTACCAAGCCTGAGGCCCTGAACCTAACTGTTTAACGTTAACACACACAAAGTAAATTCAAACACATAGGGGACAGACATTTGCAATGGCTAACCATGAGGTTTGACTACGCTTGGTTGGTTATTTTTTTGTTTGTGACGCATTGTCTACATTCACTAGGCAGAGTACCAAAAATTAGGTGCAGCAGTATTGCGGCAAATTTATAAATCACCGAAAAATTGGTTTAGCGCTCTGGTAGGATTAAAAAAACTCATTTCATTATTAAATTTTCCAGCTAATAATAAATTTTTCACCTCTAGCAACAATGAAGTTGAGCGAAAATAACAATTGAGACTACCTAATTCCCAATTCCTTGGCAGTTAGAGACTATTTCTCAAAAGCGTTGTGTCACCAATAGGAACTATTTTTTGTACGTGTACATATATATATATTAACATTACAAGCAACGAACTGCACAACCAGTAATTATTGTGTGTCTCACTAATCCGCGACGTGCCTAAAGTTTTAATTTTGCCCACAGAAATCAAATATTTGCGTTATATGTATATTTTGAAAAGTATTCCTCCTGCGTATCTGACGTACGTGTCGTCTTGACATTCGTGAGCCAAGCACAATTCACAGTTCGAAAAGTCACATATTTGATGCAGTGTGTCGTGACATGTAAGTCATCGAACGATAACTGGGAAAAGTTATTGCTCATGTAGCATACACATTTAGTTACAAACTCATTCATCCCGAGTGTTCTCGAAGAGCTCTTACGATCAACTTCACCCGTATCAGGAAACATGAGCTGAGGACCGTTTTCAAGGCCGCATTCCGTCAGTGACTGAAATTTTGTGAAAATATTTCCTGTTTGTGTTTTCAAGTGTTTGATTGTGAAAGATAATTGTTAAATTAATCAAAATCATGTGTTAATCGTTGTTTTTACTGTTCATTAATTTGAAATGTTCCTAATTCTATTGATTTGAGAACAAACGGCCGTTCATGTTTTCATTCTCAGTTTATATCCTCCGAAATAACATGACATCACTCTCATATTTTGATAGAAAAGATATCTGGCTAAACTTGTGCTTAAAAATTTCTAGTTTATATCTAAAAAATCTTGAGCAGTTTCATTTTTTTTTACTTGAACTGGCCTACGATATTTATCTGTTTTTGTAATTGGCTGCCGACATTCGCCTAACTTACAAGCCAAGGGGGAGTGTGCCTACGGCCTCCTACCGCACGTTCCACATGTCTATGTTCTGTTTTTTTGATGTAGTTGTTTCGTATTTAAACGTAATGTCAAACTTTAAACATTTAAATCTCAAAACATGACTTTAGTGAGCTTGCTCTTCGTATTTTAGCCGCTTAAATATAGCGACATGTAATGCTTAAGTAAAGGATCTCTCACCCCGTTATTCTTACTCATTGCCTACGCATACTTGTGCCAAAATAGCTTAGGCGCTGCTGCGTAAGCTTTTAGACAGCAGTATTTATGTGCGTTATTTGTGTTCATTTTATTCTTCAATTTTAATTTATTTAAATTGGAATTTTAATTCATTTTCACTTACTGGCGAAAGTTGCATTTGGAGACTGTTGCAATTGTGTTTTGCGAACCAGGTGCAAATTTTGAATTTTTATGTTGCTCAAGAGGAAATACTACTTACCTGGAAACGCCGAGAACTTTGATTGGAACATCAAAGATTTATCAGACTTTGTGATTGAATCGCCTAAGCTTTACGCTTTTCATATCTTGCTGCGCTGCTAGTTTTGGAAAAAATTGTATTTTAACTACTTATTTTGCAAAATGAAACAGTGGTTAAAATGCCGATAACTTTACTTCGATTCCATGAATAAAGGTTAGGGTCCTGTTCCAATGCCAAGCTGGGCGCCACTCCTCAACTGGCAACAATGACCCTCGTGCGCTTCTCTTGCTTGAGAATAATGTGGAACTTGACATGCTGGCTTTAATTGTTTCTCTGAAAAATAGGAAGTATTCCGCTCTTGCATCCATCGGTAATATTTTTCTACTCTCTTTCTGGTAATACTGCGAAGTAAGCCCCCATTTTCAAATGCAAATGGTTACGTAGTCGTTGTGCACTTAGACATTAGCTACGCATCCCGCGCTATTCATGACGACGGCGATGAAATCGTTTCGTCGTTACCGACACTCAACACGAAACTTATGTAAGAGTATAAATATATATATTTCTATATTTTAGGTTATGAACGTAAGTTTAAGTTAAGTTTTTCAGTGAAATGAAAATGTTCTTTGAGAGATGTTTTATGTATTATGTTATGAGAGGATAATTTTCTTATGAAAGCGCTGGTAGCATTATCGTAGAAAATTGTTCTTCTGAGAAAAACTTGATCCTTTCAAAATCAACTGAAGCCACTTTTTAATAAAAACTTATATTTCTCAGGTACTTGATTCGCCCAATTAAATTAGAATGAGGAAAGGGAAAAATAATATAAATGATGTGTAGTATATGAAAGATAGCTTCCCCGTCTCAGCACCTCATTGATCCATTTTATGATAAGTACATCTATCACTATGAACACTGTTCCTGATCAATGGAAACTTGCGATAATTTAACCATTGTAAAATCTAATGACATCAATAACGCATCAAATAATCTCATACGTGCCATGTCTCAAGTAATAGAAAAACTAATAGCAAACAAGCTCTCGACTCACATGAGGGAATCACACGTGAGCTTACAGGAGAAATGCCAGTACTCAGGGTGCCTTATCGAACTTCACAGAAAAATAACGGCAATATCGACCAGAAAACGTTGAATTTTTAACCATTGTTTGACTTTTTCAAGAATTTGTCAATGTCTTTAGCAGAGAAAGACTTTTGAGAAAAGAATTTTGAAAGTACTTCAAAAGAGTCTTCCGAGAGTTTAGCAGGAGATTTCGTCCCTAAAAATAGAAACACTGTTATGTGTAGTGCGGCTCTACCGACTTTCCGCGTGCCCACGTGTATATGATTATTGGCTCTCAAGGCACAAAAGATTGAATACTTTGACGGAACTCATTTTGGATTTCACTAAGCTATCACTGTGGCCGAGTGGTTAAGAACGCACCCTTCACGAGAAGAAGTCGGCATTTCGAATCCTGGCACCGTGCGGTGATTTCTCCCCGTTGGGTAAAAGGAGAACTCAGGCACAATTTCCCACTCTACTCAGGTGTCGGAAATGGGTACCGGCTTGACCGGGGGTAACCGTCATTGCGCCTTGATGTTAGTGATATGGCATTTGAAAAACCAATGTGCAAGATGATATTTATCCGGCTTAATTGATTGGAATAAAGCATTCTTTTTTATTTGACAATACTCGCTTGGAAAAAAGAATTCAGAAGAGACCTTTAGCTTAGTTGGAGCTGGAAACTTACATCAGCCTCAAGCCAGTTCAAATGCCACTAGTATTTTTTTCGAAGTTGCAGTACTCATCCCATGAAAACAATTAAGAACTTTGTCCATTTTTCCTTATTATATTTTTTTGTTATTTCAAGACGTATCAATTCAGCAGACGATAAAAAATGTTCTTACACCCAAGGAAAAAATATGGAACTTTTGAGTTCGTGACAATGAGGTAGGGTCCCTCGACCTCTGCAAAAGAGTTATCCCAATATCTTTGAGGGATTTAAAGCAGATTATGCGAAATTGAGCTTTAGATTGAGATCGAATACGAATAAGAACGCGAGCGGAGGGTCTGCTGGCCACAAGAGCGCACTAACGATGGAGCTGCAGTCAAATCGCAGCACTCCTGGAGCAAGACTACAGCCTAGGAGGGTAACAGGATTCCTGCTTCTAAGGATCCCACACTGATAGAACATAAAAACATACCGGAATCGGTAACATACTGATAGACTATAAAACGAATTGCAATTCTATTAAAATAAAATTTAAAAATACTCTTGTGGGATCGGAAATTGTCTTTCTAATGGGTTTCAACTCAATTTTGCGCACCTAACCGGTGTTCCATCCTCGTCGCACCTAACGCGCGTACCCACATGCGCCGAAGAGGCTGGTGGCAGAGAAAGATACTAAAGGTAAAATAATAACTATTATATCTCCTATCCAAGATAATTTAATATTAGTAATGGTTAGCCTAGCCTACAGAATGTAGCAATTCCACACTAGGCTTCATCAAAGGGTTAAGATTTCATTAACCCCCAAGATTAGATCAACATAGACATAGTAACACAAATAGCACATCAAAATCAATAGCACATCACATAAGGTAAATAATTCATGCACCTCTTAGAGACCTCACAACTTAAATACTTAATTACCAGACATGTGGCCAGCAAGGGTAGAGCGGAGATAGGTGGGAATATATAGAAAAGAGTAGAGTAGAATTAAGTAATGTTAGTTAGAAATGAGAAGGTTAGAGACTTAGCCACATTAGGTAATTTATATACACACACTCAGCCAACATTTACTGTTGTTGGACCTGAGACCAATAGAAGACTACTGCGATTGTTGCTCTCACGAGCGTTGCCAACTTTTGGTATGTCTAACTAGAACTTACATTTCCCGCTATATTACACCCCTCCCTCCTTAATTAGAAACCCCCCTTTGTAACCCTACCCCCTTACTGTTCCTAGTCAATCCTAAAGGTCTTATCTCACCACAGGCTTCCGAGCCCGGTTGGACCTGCGTGAGATGCTAGCACTTGGAGGCTCGTGCAACATGGCCTCCTGGGTGGGAATCGAGTAGTCAGGCAATTCTGGGTCAGGTTCATTAGTCGAAGGTGGCGGGTATGGATTTTGCGCAGGTTGTGGAAACACAACGGTTTCCTCAGTAGGTTGTTCCAAGGGTTCACAGGTGGAATGGACCATCACAGGTGACTCAGGTGGAATGTCAACCGCGCGAGACCCTGGGTGGTTTCTTTTCTGAGCGTGCTGGCGTTGAGCGACCTTGGACGCGATTGCTTCTGACGGCCAAAATAGGTCAAGACGGGAGCGAACTTTCCTTCCTAGCATCAGCTCGGCCGGCGTAACACCTGTTGTCGAGTGGGATGTTAGCCGATAGTTGAACAGAAACCTGTCTAGTGCTAGGCGTAGGGGTTCCGTTGACTTCAGTATATTCTTCTTGAACGTTTGAACCATACGCTCTGCTTGTCCATTAGTTGAAGGATGATATGGTGCGCTTGTAATATGCCGCATACCACATGCCTTCATGAATTCTTGTAATTCAGCCGATGTGAAACACGTTGCGTTGTCCGAAACAATTGTTCCCGGAAATCCAAATGTTGCATAAGTGTGTTTCAGGCACGAGATCGTTTCGCTAGAGGTTGTAGTAGTTTTGGGGAAAATTTCAACTCACTTAGAGTGTGCGTTCACGATCACTAGATAGTATTTTCCATCCATTGGGCCCGCGTAGTCGATGTGTATACGACGCCAAGGCTTCGCCGGCCATTCACACGGATGGAGTTCAGCTTTCGTCGGTGCGGCTCGAGTGCTCAGGCACTCGCTGCATGACTTAGTCGTTTCTTCTAGATCTTTATCCAGAAGGGGCCACCATACATAACTGCGAGCTAGTTCCTTCATCCTGGATGATCCTGCATGGCCAGAGTGAAGTTCATCCACAATAGCTTGTCTGAGGGCTTGAGGCACAATTATTCTTGCTCCCCAGACCACACGGCCATTTTGTGTGGACAATTCGTCTCTCCTCCTAGTGTACGGAGCGAGATCGGGGTCCCCGATTACCGTCGAAGGCCAGCCTGCTTGGCAGTATTTGTATACCTTCGAAAGTACAGGGTTCCTTAGGGTGCCGTCGCGAATGTGGGTGCTGGTGACCGGAGCTGACTCAAGGAAGTTTACTAGGGACGTCCATTCCGCTGGGATGGGCGTGGCTTCCTCGGGAGTTGTCAAAGGTAGACGACTGAGAGCATCAGTCGTGCCCAACAGCACGCCAGGCCGGTGACGCAAGGTGAACTTGTAAGATTGCAGCAGAAGAGCCCACCTCTGAATGCGCCCGGATGCCATCGGAGGAATGCTTCTACCCGGATCAAATAATCCTAGCAAGGGTTTGTGGTCGGTAATCACAGTGAAGTCCTGTCCCCACAGGTAGCAATGGAATTTTCTGAGTGCAAAATCCATAGCCAGAGCTTCTTTCTCAATCTTGGAGTAGTTACGCTCGGATGCTGTTAGGGTTCGTTAGGCAAAATAGACGGGGCGTTCAATTCCCTCAATAAGGTGACACTCCACCGCTCCCACACCATACGCACTATTGTCAGCCACCACCACTATGGGTAGGTTAGGGTCAAAATGGATCAAGGTCTGGGAGTCTAGAAGTGCTTGTTTAGATTTCTGGAATGCTCTCTCCTGACTTGCATCCCATTTCCAAGGGATTTTATCCCTCAGTAAGGTATTTAGGATCCAGCATTGTTGCAGATGATTTTAGAAATTTCCTGTAGAAATTTAGGAGCCTAAGGTAGGCTCTCAGTTGAGTCACATTAGTAGGAGCTGGTGCATTTTGGATTGCTGCTACCTTCTCTGCATTAGGGTGCAATCCATCTTTGTCGATTTGGTATCCAAGGTAGGATACCTGTGGCACTCCAATTTGGCATTTATCCATTTTCAGTTTTAGCCCTGCCTCCTGTAGTTTAGATAAAACTTGATGGAGACGCTTGTTGTGCTCTTGCTCATTAGTGGTACTCACCAGGACGTCATCCAGGTAACAAAACACTCCTGGGAGGCCCTGCAATAGTCCTTCCATGGCACGCTGAAAGATCCCGGGAGCGGAAGCAATTCCGAAACTGAGACGGTTATAGGCAAATAAACCTCTGTGGGTGTTGATTACCGTGAGTTCCTAGGAGTCTTCATCCAAGGGTAGTTGAGCGTATGCTTGAGACATATCTAGCTTGGAGTGTATAACTCCTCCCGCTAACCCGCTAAATAAATCTTCCACCCTGGGTATAGGGTAGGTCTCTCAGCCTTGTGGCCCTTTTCACTGTGAGCTTGTAATCCCCACAGATTCGGATGCTTTGATCAGCCTTGAGCACGGGAACAATAGCCGCTGCCATCTAGAGTACTTGACAGGGGTGAGAATGCTTTCCTGTACCAGTCTATCTAGTTCTGCCTCCACCTTAGGTCTGGGTGAGTAGGGCACATTCCTGGCTTTGCAAAACTTAGGTATTACAGTGGGATCAATCTCAATTTTGAACTTCCTGCCCTTAAAGCAACCTAGACCTGGTTGGAAAAGGTTGGGAATTTTTGTACTAGCCCTTCTGCCTGGGTAACCAACTTATGTACCCTATTAGCAACTAAAGTTAATCCTAGGGAGTTAATCAGGTCCCTACCCAGCAAGGCTGGCCCCTCCCTGTCTACAACTACAATGGTTGCTAGCTGTGGAGCCCTACCACTAGCTTCAGGCTGGATGCTAGCCCTAATCTCCCCACAAACTACTAGTTCAACTCCCCCTTAAGTCCTAAGCTTAGCATCAGAAGGTCTCAGCTCGGGTCTTGTCTTAGTTGGTAGTCTAGAGTAGGAAGCTTTTGAAAGGATAGACCTGGCAGCCCCTGTGTCTACCGCCATTTCTACTGGCACACCATTTAGTGCCAATTGAATACTGATTGGGGGTTTCATTTCCTCGGCTAATGAAAATATTTCCCCATAACAACCCTGATTAGAAACTGGGTAGTCTGCACTGATTACATTGCTAGTTCCATTAGGGTCAGGGCGGTGTTTCCTCCCCCTTCTTTCATGCATAGCATGCACAAAATTATTTTTGTTGCCTTTAGCAGATTTCTGCCCTTTTAGTTTAAAACAACATTTTTTTAGATGACCTTTTTGGCCACAACCATGACAAATACTGTTTTGATAGGGGCAATCTCTACTCCAGTGCAAACCACCACAGCCGCTGCATGCTGATTTGGGGCTAGCTTGTGCCTGAGTCTTGCCCTGAGGCTTGTTAGCAGTTTGCTGAACTCTAGTCTGACCTACATTCAAAATAGAATTTGGTTGCCTCAACCCCACTGTTTCTCTCAGTGTGGTTTCTTTAGCCGTGGCTAGATCCACGGCATTTTGCCATGTCAGGCTTCGCAAAAAGTATATTAATAAAAGAGGAAGAGAAGGGATGAACCGTTCACGAATTCAGCTATGTAGAACTCGATGACGAAGAAACCACCCTCAAGGGTCTCCATCCTAATTCGCGAAGTACTGCTACGTAGTTAAGAAATTGTCAAAATAATTGGGCTCGGGTTCAAGAGAGCTAAAACCAGGAATGGTTAAACTAC
>JACJUY010004647.1:48956-65972 GCA_014220935.1 Platorchestia sp. MABIK | reverse complement strand
TTGTCTACATGTGGGAAATACATACCTGAAATTATGCCGTGTATTTTTGAAACACCCTGTATATTTACATACAAATATATACAAATACATATGTACATATATGTAAATGTGTATGTACCGGGTGTTTCAAAAAAATGTCCCCGACATTTTAATTGATTATATCTCCGCATTAAATTAACATATTTGAATTGTCTTTTTTTCACAATGTAGTAAATTTTGTTTGCTTTTCGAAGAATTTAATTAATTGAAAATCGCTTAATAACCACTTTACAGTGATCGATTTACTGGAAGAGGTAGGAAACCTAATTGTTCAAAAGAAAAGTTTTAAAAACAACACTGGTGTTCTTCTTCATTTCTAAATATCTACTGTTAAAAATCATTTCACAACGATGTATCCTACATACCACAAAGTATGTATTACCTCCATCGTTAATAATTCTTCGACAACGAATTGAAGAAGTGTTTCAAGAACTGTAAGAAAACGGTGAAATAATCCGTAAAACTCTTCGTTCAATGGTGGCTAGAAGTAATACCTGCTTTGCGAGAAATGGAGGGTACGTCGAAGGATTCTAAATTACTTTTTTTAAACGTTATTTAACGTAATCATTTGTTGCTCTTTCAAATTTTTGTTTGTGCGGCTTATTGGAAAGTAGAAAATAAGGAAGAATATCGTTTATTGT
This sequence comes from Platorchestia sp. MABIK, assembly GCA_014220935.1. Classification (NCBI taxonomy): domain Eukaryota; kingdom Metazoa; phylum Arthropoda; class Malacostraca; order Amphipoda; family Talitridae; genus Platorchestia; species Platorchestia sp. MABIK. Next base: position 65,292 of record JACJUY010004647.1, on the reverse strand, counting down.
TTTAAAAACTTTCCCTTTGAACAATTAGTTTTTCTACCTCTTTCAGTAAATCGATCATTGTAAAGTAGTTTTTAAATGGTTTTCAAAAACTTAAATCACTCGAAAAGGAAACAAAATTTACTACATTGTGAAAAAAAGACAATTAAAATGTCATTTTAAAGTGGAAATATAACCAATTAAGAAGTCGGGGACATTTTTGTGGGACACCGGTATATACAGCTAGCGACAAAATTATTCGTACACCCCTCGTCTTTCAAAACTTTCTATAATTACTTAAAAACCATTGTTGCCACAGGCATAAGATTTTTACATTGTGTGAAGCCCATATTAGTGACGACAGTACGAAGTTTCTAGAACAAAATATTATTTTTGAATGATTTAAGAAGCTGAACTTCAGAAACACGATAAGACAAAATTATTCATACAGTGAGTAGCATTACTCTTTATTGAGGTGAATTTACCATTTGAGTAGATTTTTAATTATCAGTAGCGTGACCTTTCATCTTCATAACATTTAAAAGACTTTTATTATAGTTTTTGACAAGCTTTTCCGTTGTTTCAGATAAAACATTGTTCCATTCTTCAATGGCAATGCGTTTCAATTCCTGAAGATTTTTTGGAGCTCTTTTGTTGATGTTGACTTTTAATTCCTGCCACAAGTTTTCAATGTGATTGAGATCAGGACTCATCGAAGGCCATGGCAGTACATTTACATCATTTCTTTAGAACCAGCTAGTTGTAGACTTGGCCGTATGCTTTTGGTCATTGTCTTGTTGAAATACCCACCGCCTTCCTAGTCCCAAACTATTAGCTGATACCGTCAGGTTTTCGTCCAAAATAGAAATATAGTCATCAGAGTTCATCCTCCCGTCAATTGCAACCAATTTACACCGACGCCCACCTCGAAGGACTCCACTTCACAAACCATGTCACGTTGCTGCTCGCTTGAACTTTCCAAAGTCACACTTGGAGAAGGACAGAGGCTTTTGAGAGAGTATTATGGAGTGACGAAACCAAAATCGAGCTTTTTTGGGCACAATCACGCGAATTAGGTTTGGTGTAAGAATGGCAAAGCTTTCCTGCCGAAGAACACAGTGCCAACAGTTAAACAAGGCAATGGATCACTGATGTTTTGGGGTTGTTTTGCTGCATCGGGGAATGGAGAATTGGTTGCAATAGAAGGGAATATAACTCTGATGACAAAATTTCTATTTTGGAAGAAAACCTGAAGGTTTCAGCTAATAGTTTAGGACTAGGAAGGCGGTGGGTATTCAACAAGACAATGACCCAAAGCACACGGCCAAGTCTACAACTAGCTGGCTCCAAAGAAATAAGATAAATGTGCTACCATGGCCTTCGATGAGTCCTGATCTCAATCCCATTGAAAAATTGTGGCAGGAATTAAAAGTCAATATCAACAAGAGAGCTCCAAAGAATCTTCAGGAGTGAAACGCATCGCCATTGAAGAATGGAACAATATTTCATCAGAAACTATGGAAAATCTTGTCAAAAACCATAATACATGGCTTTTAAATGTTATGAAGATGAAAGGTCACGCTTTGATTATTAAAAATGTACTCAAACGGTAGATTTACCTCAATAAAGTGGAATACTACTCACTGTGTGAATAATTTTACCATATCGTGTTTCTCGAATTCAGCTTTTAAATCTTTCAAAATTAATATTTTGTTTTAGAAACTTCGTATTATTGTCACTAATATGGGCTTCACACCCTGTGAAAATCTTATGCCTGTGGCATCAATAGTTTTTGAGTAATTCTAGAAAGTTTTGAAAGACGAAGGGGTATACGAAAAATTTCGTTGCTAATTATATATATGTATAATATATATTTATAATCATCAATTTCGTTCAATTTGCCTGCTAAAGAAATGCGAAACTGAAAGCCATTCAACGGCAATTAGGGCAAACAATCAAGATCGATTGTTGAAGCAGAAAAGGCTGCTTTCGCGATTTTTGCACACCGTACTGTTGTGAAGTTAATTGTGAGAAGGAAGCAGATTTGGTTACCTTAGAGTGCATTTTTTCAACTGCAGTAGAATTAAATATTAATTTCCTTCCCTTCTTTTTTAAATTATTTCAATTTTGGATCACATACATTTATGCAACAGGAGCAGTGCATTAAAAAATTTCTAATATTTTATTTTAGCGACCTCTGACAAATCACAACTTCGTTAAGATTTGAATTCCTAAATTGAACATTTTTTATTCAGCATAGCAGCAAGTGTCGGCAAAATTTAAAGTATGTCCTCTACTTCAAAAATTTAAAAATGGCCACTCGATCTGTATCTCTCCCGTAGGTTATCTGTGACGTTGATATAATTTGCTTAATGGAAGTAATTGATCGAAGCTCAGAATGTTTCAGGCAAGTGTTTTGCAGACGTTATTCTAACATCTCTTATCTACTTTTCTAACGATAAGGCTCTTGTTCCGCTATTTTTGAATTACCTCAACGATGAAAACAGTGTACCAAATCTTCGATACAAACTGAAAAAAACAGTCGGATGCTTTTCTTTAATTCCTTGGTTCGTAGAGAAAACAACGGACTTGTAAGTTCAGTATTTTGCAAAAGGTACTTTACTGGTTTGAGTATCAGTTTTTGTGTAGTTATATTTTCAAACTTGAATTTTTTTAATATTATCTTATGGGAGCACATAACGTGTGAAATTCATATGCGAAAAATTCTTACACGAGTTAATCAACCTTTACTCATATTTTAGAGTAAATAGATTTTCGGCGGACTTAATCGAATCACCAATTCAGAAGGCGAAAAAAAACAATTCTACTCAAAATACAGTTATGGCTGAGATGTTACACTCGTTTGCACTCCTATATTGTATACAAAATCGGGGATATGTGTAAAATGTTGTTTCTTTCTTCAGGTTTTGCTCGTACTTTTTCATCCTGATTTCTGGATTGAATGGTGTTTCTTACTTTTCCAAACTTCATTTTCACACACTGTAGACCATTTCGCGTATTACACGTGACATTTTCATTGCTGATTTCATTGTTAGTGATGTGCGATTGTACGAGCCCGTTTTAAATGATAAATTTAAACTCGATATTTCTTGTACCCTTTTCCCTTACTGAAGAACTTCAAAAGTAAGTCAACCCTGTATATGTTTTCGCAATGTTGTTTCTTGTGTTTTGCTGCAACAGGGACTTGAGGCCATGTACATATCTTTTCATCCCAAAAAAATCAACGAAAAACTTCAACGACATCACACGTTGAAAGTGTTTAAAGTGTTCAACCGTTGTAGGAATGTAATTCATAAGATTATAGTCAATCATGAGGCCTTAAATGACAGCGTTATTCACTACTTTTTGTTTGTTATTCACTAACTTTTGCAAGAGAGCCACTTCCGGCAAAAGGCATCGATTGAGAGAGCTGCAGCTACTGCAAGTTTGCACATATCAAATAAATTATATATTAATTAGTTAATTTATCTATTTTTTGAGAGCCGTACAATGAATACTACTGCCGAGTATATGATGTGAAACCCAAGACTCGTGCATCTCGACAGGTGAAGTCATATACCACCAAACTGAACTCCAACTGAACTGAACTCCATGGAAGCTTCAGAAAATGCTGAAGCGGACCAAACTTGTAACATAAACAGTGATAAGTCGTAATAATAAATGAGCGTTTCTAGTTTGTTGAGAGAGAGCACGTGCAATATCGTATAAGTAAACCTAACCATCCTTTCAGCAATGATTGCTGCTTGAAAAAGTGAAAAATTGTAGGTTTTATGTTGAAAATTCGTTTAAAGTCTACGACAGCATCAAAAACTTGACTTTAATTCCTGTTTCAGAGCCAACTATAGTACGAACACTACAATGCTGAAAACAATAAATGTTAAATATGCTTGCTAAAATATAACCTACCATTTCCTTGAGTACGGGCATGAGGATGGATGCAGTTGCGGAGTTAGAAGCCACTTCCGTCACCATCGCCGTCATGAGGCACACTATGAACACGGTGAGGGCAGGCGGCAGCGTGGCCAGCGCAGTGAGCTGTTCTCCAAGCCAGTCGGAGAGGCCTGACGCGTCCGCTCCGGCGGCGATGGCAAACCCGCCTCCCAGCAGCAGCACCACTCCCCACGGCACCTTCTCCTGCACCACCTTCCACGTGAGGCAGCCTTCATTGGCCTCCACAGGAGATGTATCTGTTAGGCATCAACTGTTTCATTGCCAGGGCGTCATTAAACTGGGCGTCATTAGTTGTCATGGCAACTACCTCATCTCTGCATTGCTCAGCTGCTATAAATAGTTGTACTTTTTATTCCTCAAACAAAACGTTGGTCTCCGATGTGAAAGTGAAGTTACAGCTCTCCCATTTCTCAGTGTTGGTTTTAGTATGAAATTTAAATTTCATCGGAATAAAACCAGGATCTAATTTTTATCAAAGACAATTCCCAGAAATGAGCTTTACTGAAATGTTTTCATTTAGTACGCTATTTGATGAAATCTATGATCTGTGAAATCTTGATTTCTTGATGAAATCATTCAAGGAAAGAAAAAAGAAACAGTTTCAGTTATATTATTCGCAGCAAAAAAAAATCGAACTTACCGTTTAGTGTTCATTCTTTAACTTGTAAATGCTTGTTCAGAATCACAGTAGAAAATTAAAGTTGGCCTTTCAATTACTGCACGTCTTCCGTCTATTTTAATTCCTTTACTGAATGAGCGTTGAAAAATTTGTTTCTGAAGTCTTTTTAGAAATGACCACTAACACTCGACGGTATTCATATTCTTACTGAACGTCCAGTTTTATAACGTCCAGTATACGAGTACCTCCTAACGTTAGCGTCTTAATGGCAACTAACAGAAAATTCAGACTCTCGGCCTCATTTTTCCCTCCACAAACTCGTGTCTAATTTTCGCAAACGTAGTTCTATAGTGAATGCTAACAAGAGTTGAGAAATTATCAATTCAAGGTAGAAATTTCGTTTTCAATAAAACCCAGTATTACCTTTTGGGTCTCTGAAGCACCAGAAGTTGAGCTTTTTTGGTATAATGAAGATGAGTAAGATGATGAGCATCACTGGCGTGGCATCATCAACCTCTCTGTGGGTGATTAAACGATCGTAGTACGTACGCATAATTGCCTTAAACAAATCAATGACGAGTGAAAGACGCATTACTGTCAAATGCTGTTATTTCAACTAATCACTCAATCAATACTTTTGTAGGGACAAGCACCCAATTTGAAAACATGGGAAAAATGGTAATTACAATTCAATCATGAAATGGGGAAAAAAATTAAAGAGTCACTTTAACAATTTCTCGATGACATAAATGACGTTGATGTAAATGAAGCCCGATTTTTTACAACAACTTCACGAATAATTAATCAATTTAATTAAAATTATGTCTACAGTAGTCAAAATTTCGCGTTTCTTGAATGGTGAAAAACAATGAAAAACTTTGAAAACTTGGTTGAAAGAGAAAATTTTTTTTTGTAACAAACGTATTTCCCTAATAACCTTGGAACATTTCTATCTACGTGGGTCAATCACTCCTACATCAAATTTTGGAAAAATTCTTTCTATTCTCTTTTTTAAGAAGCCAACAATAAGCTAATCCTCTTATATCCTGCGCAGTACCTTTTTTTATTATCTAAATATTTCCGTTAGAGTTCGGATCGAAACTTAACGCGGGTCGGCCCCTCTTCGAAAGTTCTTCGTCTTCCACAGGGTTCTAACGTTTCCAGCATAATGAGGACTATATCGCCTTTCATGAAGTCCTAATTCTGACGAGATCTAAATTGTAGTTGAACGGCTTGCTGTTGGATTGTACATGCTATTCAGCGTTTACTGGCCTAAGCCAACTACCCTTTTCACGACCAGCATGACGCTCTACTTCTAAAGTACAGAATCTCGCATCAAAATTCGATGGCATTCAACATATCCACCTCAACGGTAGTCACTTCCCAATCTAGGAAACACTGTGCGTTGTCTTATAATAACCTATCATATAACACTGCAGCGGGTTAAACATTGATAATACATGTTCCTTTTAGTCCAAATTAGATAAGCCTGAGTAACAGTTGCCGGTTTTTCCCTACTTCGTGATAAACACATTCAAAACAAAACATAATCCCGCCCCGTGGTAGCTTGAAATATCTTCTACATGAGAGGGAATTAATGCCAAAAATATCATTAACTCAAATTGTAGATATTTCCCTAAAACAATCACAGAAGGACCTAGTCACAGTAACCTCCCACTATAAAATAACCCGTCTTTAGCTTCTACGGTGACAATGATAGTTTTTTGAGATGATGTATTAAGTTTGCATGTAAGAGTAAATTTTAATCTCAATCAATCTTTTAGATGATGAGGAATACGCTACACTCAGCGCTTTGAATTACTCATTAACTTGTGTTATTGGTAATTCCTTAAATGGACTTGGGATTAAAACCAATAATGCAATGGTGTTTTCCATCGTATTGTATTTAGGTTTATGCAGAACAAATGTTAGTGCAATAGTTATTGTCCGGTATTCTAAGGTTAGCAAAACGCACAGGTTTGTTTATCGATGTCATCAAAATAAAACTAGGAAATAAATTTATATCTTTTTCGTAAGTTTTCCTGAACTCTGAGAAATACAAATTTTCACTAAGCTTCTGTGTTTTTACATTTCATTTATCCTTACGGAATTCTTCAAACAGATTGACAAAGTATCTTACATTTTTTTTCCACAGGAGAGCAAGTTACTTGTGTATGTATAAAGATTAAAATAAATAATTGTGTAAACTGCATTTAGGTACTGTCCGTATTCTTTTATTTTTTGCAGTTTTTATCCGTGTAAATATTTCATTAACTTAAAATTGCAATAAAGTACCTGGAGTTTCTTGATCAATATTTCAACTTTGTGTAACCTTAAGAAGAAAAATAAACAAACATTTTTTCACCCCATCGGTTGCAAATACGCAGGCTCACATGTCTCCGAATGCGCAGACAAACCAGTGAGCCCAGCCCGGCACGAACTCCGGGGACCTGAAGAGCCACAGGAGCACAAGGCAGCAAAAGAGTGAAAGCACCACACTCTCGTGGAAGGTGATGCTTCCCAACTTTTCGTATTTTGTTGTCAAAATGCGCCTGACCGCCTGGCGTTGTTCTGGTGTTGCGTCCTGTATGGCTCCTTTGCTGCGAATAGGAAATGAACTTAACTCATAAAGCAAATAAATTCAGATTATTTCCGGGGCGGAGGAGCAGAAGAATACTGCAAAATGTCCGACCACTTGAAATGAAAAACTTTATTTTGTTCATGACTGTACGAACTTGAACTTTTTCAGTTGCTAAAGTAATTTTTTGACTTTTTCCAAGTGAAGCCGCAAAATAGTTTTACAAATGTAATCGAAAAATTATTTGTAGAATTTACATGCTTTTACTTACTGGCGTAGACTACGTGCGGGGAGATGTGCGTCAAGAATGATTCAATTGTGGAAACAATTTTTGTACCATGACGTACACTACTAGTTTGAAGGTGGTGCTAAAGTTGACACAGAGCGATTGGACGATTAATCAATTATGGGGAAAGATTAGCCTAGAACTATACTGACTGCATAGATAGGAGAGGAAGAAAGAGGTTTTGCCGTTTTAGACAGAAATTGAGAGCTACCAGATGATTAAGAAAAGTTACGCTAGGAGAAATACACTCGTGTAACTTAGGGAACAAAATTAACGCTTTGAATAGTAACAAATATGTGAGCATACGCAACATACAGTTGAAAAGATGACTCAGGACTTAGGAAATTACTAATAAAAGAGTAAAAGTGCAAATGCTGCTCGTAACAAATTCTGAAGAGAAGTGAACGGAGGCGTGAAGTCGGAATTCTGTTGATTGAAAAGCCAAAAAGAGCTTCTGAGAAACAGGTGCTAACGTCGGTTTGCGCCTACAACGGCTGCTATGAAACAATGAAGTGAAAGAATAGCAAGTGAAGCGAAAAGCTGAGCAGTAAGAGGTAAGCTAGCTGTTGCAGAAAATTTACAAATGCTACATATAAGGAGAGCGATGGTTTTTAATCAAGGTTTTAAATCAATGGAGGTCCGTAAATAGTGTTAAACTATTAATTAAGTCGTCAGCGATTCCTGAAAACAGCGCCACTCCTCCTTTTCCAACAGCACTCTAGCCACAATCTCAAAAGCTGGAAACTACGCAGAGAGGTACACCAGAAGACCTTCGTTAGATTAAGTGAGGACTTGTTAAATGAAAACCTACGGTTAAGAATTAAAGCCAAGTAATTTATTATTGCCTGAAAATTTAGGGCAATCATCGTAAGAAACTTCGATTAACATTTGGGGTACGAATACATAATCTTCTTCGGTAGCTCTAATTCTTCTTCAGAGCGATAGAGAAATTAGTACCGGCGTTATGTTGTATCTTTTAAAATTATTGTGCACACTACCGAGTGCATGTTAGTTGATATTTTTGTAAAGTTATCGGTATAATCAAAGCTTCTTTAACTAAAATTTAATTGAAGAAAACTGTATTTTTTTGTTGACCATTCCAAGTTGTTATCGACTTAAGCAATAATAGAGAAGCGGCTAAGACGCACATTTGTATCTCTTCTTCGTTGCAGCAGTCCTTGCTTGATATTTATATTATTTAGGGGAAAAATACTGCTTTGAACCCTATCCGAGTGCGCCACAATTTTTCTGACTAGGCTAGAGGCTATAGAATAGAGGCTTTCTAAAAGCAAAAGGACGCTCAACCCTACATGATCAATAATAATTTTACTCGGACATATCATGTTTAAAAAAACAGGAAATAGAAATACCCCGAATAATACAACTGAATATTTGTCAAACAGTCAAAGGTTTAACCTATTCCTGTTGCAAAATATCTATTCTCCTCCCATCAACTCGCTACAAGTTAACGCATTGATCTTCCAGTCTTTCCTTCGCATCACGTTACTTGCGTCACGTCTACATTCATAACCTATACAGGACGGTACGGTTTTGCACTGCACTTCACGTAGAACTTTAATCCAGCTCATGATCACGAACACGACCTGCAGCGTGTTTTTGCAGCTCCCAATGAACGCATTTGACCCAACTCAAGCCTACCTGCACCCCATGAACAAGACCTGCAACCAGCCCCATGCTATGGCCACGCAGATGAGCATGCCCGGGATGTTGTATGCCATCCACGACGCGAACGTCAGGCCGGTCTCCCCGAATCTGAATAGATAAATAAAATTAGTTTTAGAAGGTTCTTCAACAGCCACCGATCAACAATTGGGAATTAAAGCTTATAAAGCATGAATAAAAGTAGTCAAGAAAAAGAGGACATGAAAAACAGTATATTTGTAAAAAAGTTAACATATTTCAATCGATTGTTTTGAAATTTTCCCCATAATTATGTCACGGCAAGTAACAAGTAGCTAAAAATTTCTCTCAGGGAAACTAATATAAAGTTTTTTTCTAGGGAAATATAAACTTTCCTGCGTGGCTGCCATTAGTATATTTTTTTCACTGGTTCGGTTGCTGTTATATGGTGGAATGAATTGCAAAATCAATACCATGCATAATTTTCTGAGAATTGGAAACGTTCAACGGAAAAAAGCTCAAAAATTGTAAATCTAGGGAAAACATTCAGTGTTTCACCTATGTTTCTTCAAAGAATCTGTGCAACAGCTATTGACTGATTTCTAAAAGGCTGGTGCATAATAAAGATGGTTAGCTTTACTTTCAAAACCATTAAATTATAAATGCGTTGTAGCAATGTTTTTCTAAGCCATTTTGGCCGCTTATTGTAAGATGGTTAACTGAATACCTCTTTAAAACCTATTGCAATGCGTAGGATTTCTTTACAACACACCAATGTCGCAACGGATATTAGAAACTCAGACTAAATGAGTCAGTCAACTTCTAAATTATCCGAATATATAAGTCTGAATGGAACGAATGCATAATACCTTTACTCCTGGTATTGTGCTTGAAGTAAAGAAGACAGTTACATAACTCTTCTATTATCTTCAGACGAGAGAGAACATGGCTCTTCTGTCCTTGGGCTTCCCCTAAGGCCTAAGCGGGGCTGCTGGATCCCGCAGAGAATGCCGCCTCCTCACAACATCCAGTACTTGGAAGTGATAAGTGAGTGAACGTTCCCTTTGCGTAACAAGCAAATGGGAAGGAAAAGTTTTAAAAACTGATTTCCCTCGAAGCTTTCAAGACTTTTGAGCCTTCAATTTATTTTCCAATCGTTTATTTTAAGCATGCAACTGTCCGGAAAGAAATTAACTCTCCTCTGTCTTTCTGGCGTTTTTATAGTAAGCACGCAATAATGAAAAAATGTACCATTTTCAACTTTATATGATGCCTTATGTTTGGTCGAAATAACAGAATTCGTTTCAGTTTATAGAAATCATTCAGTGAAGATCGTCAAGTGATATTTTTCTGCAAATCTCATCGCCTGAAGTTTTAACTCCATGACAAATATTTTTCCAGTTCATCACGTGTTAAAAGACGAAGAAAATTGCTTATCATTGTACTGAGTGTTTTAGCTAATATGTTAAGCAATTTCCTTCGTCTTTTAACGCGTGATGAACTGGAAAAATTCCGTAAGGTTGTGAAATGGAAAAAAAATCCATAATAAAATAATTGATTAGTTTTCATTATTTTTGTTACAAAACAATGGCAGAATGTTTTGTTCTAAAATTGTGATTAAAATTGTCTGAAAGAAACTGAATTCAATGATGAGCCCTTATTAAAGGTGTCAGTATCTATGCAATCACCAGAACCTTTTAATGAGAAAACCAATTACTTCTCTTTTAATAAAGTTTGATTCAAACATTTTCATCAATTCCATATATGTTCATGCATTTTAATTAGTTATTCCAAACAGTGAAAAAAAAAACAGAAGTATCCATTACGACTGCCTTGTGTCAGCAGAAACTCGAGTAAATTCTTACTCTTGAAGGCTCTCCAGAAGGATAAGATTTGGAGCTGAGCCTGTGACGACACCCGTGCCTCCAATGTTAGCTGAGTAGGCAACCGCCAGCAACAAAGCCTTCCTCATCTGTTTTCCTGTTTTGTTCAGCTCATCCGCTTCATCATCGTCACTGGAGTCCTGGGATTCAGGAGTGGCTTCTGTTTGAACCAGAGATGTCATGTTCGGTTCATGTGTTGATAAGCTTTCCGACCTGGAAAGTAAGTTTAACATATTCCATATATGAATGCAATAAATGAAAAGTTGATCGTGGTCATTGGAAGTCCTCTGACGTTAGAGGTTTATCCGAATTTAGTTCTATTTAAGTATTGTGTTTGTTTAGTTTCTTAACAAATGTTACAAATTGTGATGGATCATGACCGAGGAGGATGTGTTAGCATGCAATAGTGCTTCTTGACATAAAAAGATGTACATAAACAATGAAACTGAGTACATATTTAATGAATTATTGAAACTCTTATGCAAAGATTTTAACTGAAGCAGCACTGGAGCAACAATTTGTGGTCGTTTGCGTAAAACGTAACATGCAAAATGGCCCACCGTGTCTTGGCGAGTATTTGTTCAGCGCCTTCATTCTCGGTAGTATCCGTTGCTTCATTTTTCTGTTGATGCAAAAATGTATACGTTAAAATATGCTTTGAACCACTTTAATTACAAATCGGCTGATTAATGAAATGAAATACCTCCACACTAGGTGGTGGCTTCAAAATAAATCGTTCGGTATAGAATATTTACCAGTATTTTTAACACGAATTTAAATTATAATTTAGAAGTGAACATTTGTGCAATTTTTCAACCTGAAGTGACCTGTGAGTTGGTTTCACCTACCCCACTTGCACTTAACACTTCTGTGAGTGTTCACGCATCCACGTTAGACTACTGAGCTACACGAGCAATGTAGTTATACGTAGTGGTGGTCAGTATCTAGATACTTTTTGTGGATCTAAGTGAGTATCTAGAGACATTTTAAATTAAGGATCTAAGTGCTTTATCTAGATACTATTGAAGAGAATCTAGATACAAGGATTTTTAGATAATTACACAAATATCTCCATAGGTACTAGATACATTTTACATATTTTTTGTAAAAACAAGAAAATGGCTCTAAAACAAATTAACAATTCTAATTCTATTTTCAATTCTCAGTATTCTTATGATTAAATAATAAATACACATATCATCAATCAAAAGCTAATTGTTTTTCCGTGAGTTCGATTTATTAACTACTGTTTACCGTTGACCATGTATGTTCATTGTTAGCATAGACATAGAGTATGAGAATATGATGTTCGGCAGCGTGACTAGTTCAAACGTAAACAGAACGTGTTCGTTTGGTTCCGCTCAGTCAGTAGTTTATCCAAATTTCGTCCTAATATGAGCATAGAGTGATCTTAGTCTTATTCTTATCATTCTTATAGGTTACCGAAACTGTCTGTATGTCCCTAACCCTAGGTATTGTATCACCAATGCACTTCTTCTGATGCAGACGACTTCTATTAATTTTACAAGCCATCAAAAAGTCGTACGCTATCAGAGATGCTGCTGCTGTGGTTTCTTGAAATCCACAAGCAAGACCTGCATGTATTAAGAGATCACAAAGTTGTAGAAAGAGTATTTTTCATGTACAATCCAACGTTGCCCTCTTCTGCGCCAGCAGAGAGATTGTTTTCCCTCGGGGGCCTAACATTGGCTCCTCAGAGATCATCGCTCTCGGATTCCATGTTCGAAAGATTGGTATTGTTGAAGAGCAATAAATTTGTTTAAATATCAAAACTGCTCCTATAACGATTAGTAGATCAACAATGTAAACACCACATTATGATTTGGGTTTATTTAGATTTAGAATTGTACTTCTTTTGAAAGGATTATAAATGATAATTATCAAGTGCTCAGACTCTGAGCATTCAACTCTTAGTCACTTTATTTAATGTCAAGAATCTGATGTTTTGGTTATCTGATCTACCAAAACATTTTCTAAATTTAAAACGATTACTTCATTCAGTAAACGTTTTGGCAGATCAGATCGCTTCAACATCAGATTCTTGGGATGAAATGAAATACAATGAATAAATACTTTGTTAGGTAAATATTTTGTTAAGTAAATCACATAAAGCTGCGATGTGAACCGACATTAGAATGTTTGGTATATCGGATGCTGTGACCGTTACGCCGACACCACCAGAAAGGTGAATTTTGTCTAGAATTTTGGACCAGAAGGACGAGTTTGGACTGTTCGAGGAAAACCGTTGGAGAAAAAGCATAGGTGGCGTGCGAAAGTATTATGCGATACAACGGCCGATCTTCGGATAGCGAGGGGGCGTGAGCCACAGCAGAGGGTCGCCGCCTCACAAGCCACTCATGGCCCTGGAATAGCGCGGGCCTCCAAGCCACGCAACATAGGCACCAATGATAGGCACAGGAGTTCGCGGGCTGTTAACGAGCGTGAGGATAAAGCCAATGAGAATTCAAAGCGTCAGAACAAGCTAGAGCTCTTAGAATCAGGAACAAATCCTGTCATTGTAATAACGAAGATTCGAGAACCTTCTAGAAGGAACCAAGTGAAACGCATATAAGAAGGACGCAAGAAGTAGGGCGGAGGTCTTTTTCGCCGAGTTACGCAACAAGAACCATACGAAATTTGTTGCCGTAAACGAAGCACCCAGCCCTTCGCCGGGTGCATTGCACGAGAGTAACTAAAATTTAACATCTTGGTGACGTGAACAACATCGAAGCTTCAAGAGTTTAGCGTCATGTTCCCAGCAGTCATCGACGTGTTAATTGCACCAGAAATCAGCATCAGCTTCGCACCAGCTTCGCAGCCGTGATCGCCCAGCGCAAGAAGCATGTCAACGACTCCACCGGAAGCATGCAAAATTTTTTCTACGTCAACCCTAAGCTCGCAAGCAACTCCAGCATGCCAATTGGAACCACGCAACCACGAAGGCTGCAGCAATACGGTATCAACCTGCGCGATCTACAGTAATCGCGCTCCTTCGGCACTCAAGAACTGTGAACGAATTGCAGCAAGTGGCCAACACCAGCGAGGCGGGTTGTACGAGATGTACCAGCGGAAACCATTCTGATTAACCTGACCTCTTCAAGCACCAAGTGGAAGCGGTATTATATCGACGCCAACGACGCATTACTGAAGAGTGTGGGGTTTTATTAGAATTGCGAACTCATAACGTAGTGATCACAAGTTTAAGTTTGAAAGCAAAGTAGCACATTGAACAGTGCTTTGATATAGCGGCCTATGTAAAGTGTGTCATCTATAAACAGATTTGTGTTATATTGTCAAGGAGATTGTGTTTTCTTTACCAAAGGTGTGTTTAAAAATTTTAAGCAAGAGTATTACGTTGGGCACCTTGCGAAGCGCGCTAAATTTTGGTGCCTTGTGGTGAGTTAAAGGTTGACTGTTCTTGCGTTATCCTCATGTCGTACTTCATGATTCTCTTAGGTGTGTCATAATTTCTTGTGCAACATTAAATTACGTGCTCCTTCGCCAACGCTTATAATAATTCACTGGGTGCATTTCTTTCCATTGGTGTGCCATTTCATATTGAATTTTTACGTTGATAATCCACTCGCAAACTTTATTTTTGCATTGTGTTTTAGCATCATTTTGTGGGCCATTTGGTTCAATGTTCTCTGTGTGATCAATCTCACCCATTAACTCACGTGTTCAATACGTAGCCAATAATGTAATCAAATTTTACTTTCTTTGTCTTTGTTATCCCATGCTGATCGTAAAGTTTCTATTTTGGAGATTGTTGTATCTCGCAGTGAGCCTTGCATGGCAGGCGCCGCCGGATGTCTTTATTGCACTTGGGTTCGGATGGGTCGGAGAGGCCCAGACCGCAGCGGCCGGAAACTGGCCGGCGAAGTCCTTGTTACACTGTGCTCCTAGAAGTACCGGAAGGCCTTTGTTTGACTTCCGGGCATTGCTAGTTTTAAGGACGGTCTGTCACCGACGGAATCAGTACATTATTAGGAGCCTTGCTGTGCGTTTACTTTCCCTGCTCCGTAGAAGTTTACGGCTTCTGATACGTAGTTCCAACTACTTCTAAATAAACTTCAAGTTATGCTTAAAGTAACGACACAACAGAGATAGACACGTAAACGCACACCATTGCAACTCCCGCTATTCTATTTTCCTACCTTTTCTGTCCCCTCTTCGTCTGTGATTTTCCCTCTCTTTAAGGGAACCATTTCCAAAAATTGGAAACTTTTTTTCTATCGGACGTAAGTCTATGAAAATTTGCAGACTACTAGATCTCCACATTTGTAACAACTTTTCTCCTATAAAAATTTTTCACAAGGGCATAGAAAATTAATTATTCGTGATAATCAAAATATCTATATATATATTTATATAGTTTTCAAAATTACTCCGAAATTTGAAAAGCTAGAGCAATGCGGTTTGTTGCATTTGAAAGTGAAATGTGTGCTCTAAAAAAGTTATTGATCACTTGTTTTGATTTATTTCATTACCAATTTATATAAATTTTTTTGAAAGAGGTAGGGTAAAAGTTATAATTTTAAGGTAAAAAAGTTTACGGAAAGTTTTACATACAATTTAAAAAAAAATCAAAAACTTTTTTAGAGCACACATTTCACTTTTAAATGCATCAAACCGCATTGCTCAAGTTTTGTAAATTTTGGAGTAATTTTGAAAAACGTTTTGAAAACTTACTTGTGATTTGATATAATTTTTAAGATTAAAAATGCTTCTTCTCCTACAGTTTTTGAGCTACAGTGATGATTTTGATATCATTGGATGCGAAAAAACAAGAACTTTCCAAAAATTTGGACAGTTTTTCAAAACTCATTTTTGTTTCAAAGTTATGACGTCATAAATTTGAATTTTTTCGAGAGAGAAACATTTTTGTTTAATTTTTTCATTTTTCCAAATAAAATTGGAAATTTGAGGAGAAGCAATTTATTTTTTGGAATTTCCACGTTATTATGCATCCAATGATACCAAAATCATTACTGTAGCTCAAAAACTGTCAGAGGAGAAGCATTTAGAAAAGCCCCCAAAAAGGTCGTTTTCTATGATTTCCCATTTTCTTTTCAAGAAAATCGCTTTTTGTCATAAATGATAAATGATTCTAAATTGCATTTCCTTTGAGGGTACCAAATGTCATTCCTCTAAATTCAATAATAAAGAAAAGGTTAGGAAGGGGGACGCTTACCTTGAGGAACATGAATGATGAAATATAAAAAAATGTAAAAAAAAATTTGAAAATTTGAGGAAAAGCATTTAATTTTTTAGAATGTCCACGTTATTCTGCATCCAATGATACAAAAATCATTACTGATGCTCAAAAACTGTCAGAGAGTGAGCATTTAGAAACCTCC
>JACJUY010004647.1:4065-48934 GCA_014220935.1 Platorchestia sp. MABIK | reverse complement strand
ATTTTCTTTCAAAGAAAATCGCATTTTTTCATAGAAGGTAAATGGTTCTAAATTGCATTTCCTATGAGTGTACCAAATTTTATTGCTCTAGGTTCATAAATGAAAAAAAAGGTCCGGAAAGGGGATCCTCTCCCCCTCTCGGGGGGACGCTAGCTTTGGGATACGTTCCTGATATTTCTACAGACATTCGGGGACATATCTCAAACTCTTTTGAAGCGATAAAAAAAAACAATCAGGAAAATCTAATCTTTGACTGAGATGCTCGGAAATGGTTCCCTTAATTTCACTTTCCTCTTTGACTATCGAGGTTCCAATCCCTCTATCGACAAGAGAGACTCACACGTCTCTCCTTGTATCGTGACATTCTTTACACAATATAAAGTGTTGAATGTTCAGCGTTCGACCACCCAAGTGTCCGAACAGTTGAATATTATCAATTTATTATTCATATTTATTTTACATAATGTATTATTAATAAGCTGCCAATTTTACGTTATACTCAGCAGTTAGCTTTTCCAGCCGAGTTCTCATGTTAACTGGGTTAATTATTTATAGCACTGCTGAAGATGTATCCGAATGGAATAAAGATATATTTTGAATAAGTTTCATTGGATAAATTCCTCCTGCGTGTTTATCTTAGTGTTGTAAGGGCTTTTGATGTATGTTGTACGATGAAGTAGCGAGACAGAGAGAATTAAAGGAAAAGTATCTTGCATTTAGTATCTAGTATCTACACCTTTTCCACTTCAAATTAATCCAAGTCAAGTTCAAATTAATTCGAGTCAAGTTCAAATTAATCCGAGTCAAGTTCAAATTAATCCGAGTCAAGTTCAAATTAATCCGAGTCAAGTTCAAATTAATCCGAGTCAAGTTCCAATTAATCCGAGTCAAGTTCAAATTAATCCGAGTCAAGTTCAAAGTGATCCGAGTCAAGTTCAAATTAATCCGAGTCAAGTTCAAATTAATCCGAGTCAAGTTCAAATTAATCCGAGTCAAGTTCAAAGTGATCCGAGTCAAGTTCAAATTAATCCAAGTCAAATTCAAATTTATCCAACCCTAAGTTACTCATGACAGTATGCATCCATTCAAATATTTATGTTCAAAGGCAATTTTATGTTACACACACATAGTAGTATCGAGGATTTCTTTACACTCATAGAGATTTACATGCGTTAAATTCCACTTCATCACAAATATAAAATCATATATGCATGCAGCTACAAAAGATTCCCATTGGACGATATGTACACTTTACCTTTAAAAGAAATATAGCAGCGAAGTCTCTTTTTGCTTGTTCAAACTATTTTTGTAGGAACAAGTTACAATTTGTTTCATTGACGGAGATGATATATTTGCCTGGCCCTATTCATTTGAAGGGATGTCACAATTTTTATTGCTAATGCAGCATTGTATCTGTGTAGTAATGTACTCATATGAATTGCAATCAAATGGTAACGTCCATAAGTATTCTGTGAATTGCATTTCCAAATTTTTTTTAAAGGTTAAATCTACACAACGTCCAATGGTAATATTTTGTTGTTGCATGCATATATGATTTTACATAGGTGATAAAGTTGACTTTCATGCTTATAAATCTTTATATGAGTGTAAATAAATCCTCGATTCGACTATGTGTATGTGTAACATAAAATTGCCTTGGAACATAAATATTTGAATGGATGCACACTGCTATTAATTTAACATTGTAAAACAACTTTAATGTTTAGTATGATACGAAATTTTTATTATTGACTTCTATCTGTTACTCCGCTCAAAGATCTGAATCACACTCTGCCTCCTGATGCTGGATACTTACCACATTTTACGACAACTTGTTTTTATTTAGCAGAAATTTTGTGTATTCCTTGCTGATAGGAAAAACATTTTTCTTGCTCATCACATCCAATAGCTACATATTTAAAACAAAAAGGTCAAATTAACAAGTGATTATGTCAATTTTAACTCAGCTCAGGGTTGGATTAATTTGAACTTGACTTGGAATAATGTGAACTTTACTTGGATTAATTTGAACTTGACTTGTATTAATTTGACCTTAACATTGATTAATTTGAAGCGAAAACATTTTGGCCGTGTATCTAGTATCTAGATAAATTTTGGCCGTGTATCTAGTGTCTAGATACATTTTGGCCGTGTATCTAGTATCTAGATACATTTTGGCCGTGTATCTAGAATCTAGAGACATTTTGGCCGTGTATCTAGTATCTAGATACATTTTAGCCGTGTATCTAGTATCTAGAGACATTTTGAAGTCTCTATGACCAACTGTGGGTATAAGTGATTGTGTTTGGGAAGGTAGCGTCTCCGTTGTGTCACTCCAAAATTTATTATTATATGCAAAACAAAACTAACTTGCTCCTAGAACTTCGTTATCATCAGTAAACCAATATATCGATTTCAAAGATTCGAATCCATCATATACAAGTCGTAACACGGAGAGTGTCTGGACAAAAAAGTCCGCCATTTTTTGGCGGATTTTTCTGAATTTTTCATTATATGTGTAAAATGATGACATGATTCTTTTCTATTTTGAGTTTCTTGTAATTTTATTGAAAGTTTTATTTCCAACTGAAAGAATGGGTTTTACGGAATTTTGAACTTACAGAACCGGCAACATGTTCTTGATAGTTAAAATTGTCTAAAATCTGGGTGATATATTTTTTTAATATATTGATTCGTTAAATTCAAAGAATTTTTTCAAAAAAATTTGACTTTTCCCTTTTATTTCTTATATAACTTTTGAACTACACCACTTTTTAAAAAACGTCTCAGACAGATTGTAGCTCTTTTCAAACGCTATCTATTGATATATTCATATTTTTCATTTCTGTACCTTTATAAACGTGGGAGGAGACACATTTCAAACGACGATCAGCAGAGGTTTTCACGACAGACGTAATTAGCTGATGACTCATAGCAGCCGCAGTTAAAACAAACACACACATCATCATAATTCGCTCACTGCGAGTTAGGATGTTTCGTTTGAGCACGAAAGCATGTCGAGCAAGGCCAAAGGTGAGCTGTCATGCTTATTTGGGGATGCAAATGCTCAAAACTGACTCGTAGCTAGGGGGAAGGTGGGGTCACCCTGCCATTGGTCCGCACTGCGAGCGAGCAGGTGCGGGCCTTCTCACCCCTCTAGGAGACGAACTGACGTACGCACGTGCATGCGAAGAATATTGATGGATTCAGGAGAAAGTTTTCTTCAACATGAGTTGATAAACAGAAAATTGAGGTTACGGATTTTGAGCCTGAACGGAGCCCATATTTTGGGTAATATGATTTCTCGTTTCATTTTTACTTTAAGGAAGATGAACTTATGAACTGTTCTAAAATTATTTTGCATTTACAACCTCATTAACTGCATTACACTCTGATACTAAGATTATTATCCCTCGGTCGCTAACCATAGGCAGTTCAATCAACAGGAGATATTTAATAACCAAAGGAAATTTGATTGACTTTCTTTTGTAGCTTCGTTTATTGTTGGTTGAAATTATTTTCTTTACTTCAAAAAAACTTAACGCTTTCTTTTCTCACTAACGTGAAAAGAAAGCATTGATATCGTCTATGCACAGCAGACAGTCAGAGCGCAGTAGTTTGTCAACCATTGAAATCGCTTCGAATCAATTTTCGCGAAGAAATACATAACATATTGATATTAAACAAATGCTACCATCAATATGATGAAAATTGTCTTTAAAAAACTATTTTATGCAGTAAAGTTATTTCCAGGCAAGCAATGGTTGGTAGCTCAATACGACCGGAGTTACATGATGTCGCAACGTATTTATTATTTTGAAGCTTAGAACAAACACTGCTGAGAAAAGGGGCAATGACAGCGCTGTCTAAGGGTAAAAAGTTATTAACCCAACAATTTAAACCTTTTGAACAATTTAACACAAGTGATACAGAGGTAGATTGTTTCTTAAGTCTAGTACATTCGTCAAATTTTAGTATAGCTACCTGTGGGCCCGAATAAGTTCAGCGACTTTTAGGGCATCCTACTATCGACGTTATTCTAAGGTGAACAATAATGTTTTACCTAATTACTCATGAGACTGATCAATGTTGCGCATTCGACTGATCAAGGGAATAATTCGCTCGGTATTTGATGCTTCATTTTACAAAATAGTTTATTTGGGCTAGATTTGAACAGTATATACTTTAGGTGATTCAAGAGCAGACCGAAGATCAACGATGTTAACCATGGCAAATTACCCTATCAGGCCCAGTCATGTAGGAGACAAGATTTGACTTGGTTATCTTACGCGACATGTATTCTGATAGGAAATGAGATTCAAGATTTATGTTGAAAACTTGGTAAGAATTACTTTCACGGATCTCCGTAGGGATTGAATTTCAAGTTTTGGTTCCAACGAAGTGGATACTGAGTTGTGACAGAGCTTTTGAATAATAAGGAAGCATGAAGTTACTTCTATTACGGGTTAAATGGTCTTGATGAACAGTTTGTGCAGTTAATAATTGTCTGACGTTATTGTCGCAATCATTGGTCAATGTTTCATATTTGAAATTACATATGGATAGTTTGTAGAGATCCGTAAGTTTAAGTATTTGTAAACTTTTGAATGAATCATTTGTGTAAGCATTATATTCTAGTTTCTTTACCGCTCTGATGGCTCTTTTTTGCAGAGTAAAAAGTATATTGGTTTTATCTTTATCAGTTCCGTGTCATGCTTCTATTCCGTATTGCAAGTGTGGTGAAATGAGCGTTCGGTAAAGTATTTACAAGGCTTTTCGGGCAGGAAATTTTTCATTTTATGGAGAATTCCGACGGATTTTGATAACTTAGTACTAATATGAGCGACGAGCTCTTTGAAAGTCAGATGTTTATCTATTATGATGCCCACGAACTTACATGAGTTGGTTTCTTCCATTTCACCTTCGCCAATTTTAATGAGTGGGAGAGATATATTTTTCAAACCTTATGGAGTTCGTTATTTACACTCCCCGAAATTAGAGCGGGATTTTGGTTTGGAAGGACCGTAGAAAGCTGTCATTGGTCAAAAGTATGAATTTGAAAAATTATGGAGATTTAATATCATTGATAAAAAATAAAAATAGGAGAGCCACAAGGACAGATTCTTGTGGAACTCAATGGCTTATAGTCTGCAGGTCCTATTATGCATCGTCAATGATAACGTATTGTTTCCGATTTCTTCGGTATGATCTGAACCATTCATGAGCAACCCCTCGAATGCTATAACAGAGGAGTTTCGAAATTAATATGTTTTTGCCTACATAATCGAATGCTTTTCGAAAGTCAGGAAATACTGAGAAAACAAGCTTTCCTTCATCTATATTAGAATAAAGGTATTGTAAATGATTTAATATAGCCTGTGTGGTTGATTTTTTAGAGCGAACACCAAATTGATTTTCATGGAGAAATGATTTTTGTTCAAAATAAGAATACACCTTTTAGACACAATTTTCTCGAATACTTTGCCAATGATTGGTAGCACAGAGATAGGTCTATAATTGTTTACGCAGGTTTTTTTCACCACTTTTAAAAATAGGGGTTACTCTAGCAACTTTGAGGGGCTTCGGGAAAGTGCCTAGGAAGAGAGACTGGTTAAAAATATTGGATATGAGCGGGGCTACACTATCTGCAAAAACTTTAAGCACTTTAGTCGACAACGTTTGTAATACACTCGAATTATTTTTCAGGTTGTTTATGCACGCAATTACATCGGAAGAGTTGGTTGGCGTAAAAAAAGTGAGTTGTGTTCACGAACATGATCCATGTATTCCAGGTGATCAGTAGGCTCACTCGGAATGCTATCAGCTATATTTTTCCCTACGGTTACGAAGAAATTGTTAAAAAGATTAGCAATATCTTTCTTTTTATGGTATTTTCCATCATCTTGAACAATAGACTCAATCGTTTTCTTATCGGCATTATTCGGTTGATAGCAAGAATTAAGCTGGCGCCAAGTTTTTTGAAAGCCAGTTTTAAATTGAGTAAACTTGAAAGTAAAGTAGTTTTTCTCGATGTCCTTATCTGGTTTGTCACATAGTTTCTGAATCTGTTATACATTTTTCTAGATATTGGCCCTTCGCAAAGGAGGGCTAGGTATGCTTGACGTTTCTTTATATTTATCACGATGTCTTCAGTAATCCAGGGCTTTTGTTTATTTTTCGGTGCAATTGTAGGAGTTACAATTGGGCAACACGGATTGTATGCGGTCATTATAGTTTCAGTCAAGGTTATAGAACTGCTTCATCAATGTTCGTTACATTATTTTTTTTGTTGAAAGATGTGCAATGTTGGCATTAGTTCTTCTAAAACGGTGCGCATTTCTCCCACATTTGATTCGTTTACTTTACGATATGAGTAGGTTTCAGCCCGTGGCTTGGTGCGAGTTATATAGACATTTTCTTAATGAGAAAAACTGGAAACTGATCAGATATGTCAGAAGTAATTATTTCAGTGAGGAAATCAGTTGGATCTGTCATAAAGATGTTGTCCAGCAGTGTTGCAAATTCTGAGGATATCGATGTAGGCTTTGTGATGATCAGATGGAAAGATTTCCACTGAAAAACATTTAGGAAATTCGAGATTGGTTCACAGCTTTCATGTTTCAGCAGATCATAACTGAAGTCACCGCAGATGATTGTGTAATTGTTTAGAGACCTGTTAAACTGCGACATAATCCGATTGAGCTCATTGAGGAAAGATACAGGACAATCTGTTGGAGGCCTATGCACATACGGTTCCAAGCATAATTCGGTTACTATTTCTAGTCAGTTCTATGAATAGTGACTTTATATTATCCCGATTCATAGTTGCACTTGCTATGAGTCATTAGTCTATATCCTTAGGTATGTACGTACTGATACCTCCGTCGCGAAAATTACTGCGTAGCGAATGGTAGCTATGATAATTGTTCATGTCTTTAGTTGAGTCATCTAGCCAGCTTTCGAAGCTAATCACGTCAAAGTTATACTTCATTTTATTTATAGTACATTGTATCTCTTTAAATTTTGGATAGATTGGCCTACAGGTCCGACACAGGGGTGAAAAATCATTGCGAGTTATTCGTATAGTTTCGTTGAATTTTGATACATTGGTATATTCACAGTTTTCAGTTTCGTTTAGGTTTAGATATAGTCTGTTCAAATGATTGAAATCAGCGTCAATTTCATCGAATACATCAGCATGATCAGTAATTCAAAATTAAAAAGTAGTAAGTAATATATGTACAGCTTATAAAAAATTATGAAATACAAAGTCAAAATAAAAAAGCGATATTTCTACCTAAATCAAGCTTAAGAAGTAGGAGAGAAAAGAAAAGAATCTAGCGTGACTTCGTAATGAGTACACACACACTCAGCCCATGAGCGAATAATCTTGGAGTTCATCAATCACAACATTGGAAAGTACAAATTGCTGAAGGCGTTGTTGCAAAGTTGACATATATCAGGCAGTAAGTTGTAAAATTCAGGCACAAGTGACGTATCTAATCAGTGACAGTTACATGTTACAAAAGTGACAGTGATATATCAGTGACAGTGACAGTGACAGTTACAAAAGTGACAGTGAAATCTGACAGTGATATATCTAACCGTACAAACGTCGAAATCGATTATTGGAGGTTAGTAGTAAAGGTTATACGCAAATAATAAACTGACCGGTAAAATTACATATAAAACTAAGGTGGGAAAGCGAGCAAGATGGAAATCAAAGGGATATCTGACGCAATTGTCTTGGGAAATAGGGAGGGGATATTCTGTCATTTCTGGATCATTTCTTTGGTAGTATAAGTGATATGAAATTTGGCTAACAGTCAGTGAGAACATTAATCCCATCTTTTATATAACTTAAACAAGAAAAAATCACCTTCTAACTTCTCGGTAGAACTTTTCCTTCTATTGATATATCTTCGCACTGTTAATTTATGTTTTCACTATCAGTTGATCGACATATCTTGAGTTAAGGCTTGTGTGGGGGTTCTTGAAATATGTTCAATAATTGAAAAAATCCTAGTCTAAAACTTTATGTAGTCGCATGTATCATTACCAAGTCAATTTATGGTGCCAACTATTTGATGTGTGAACATAAAGCGCTTTGTAAATCAGGATCCTGAATTTTTCGATAGCTTTAATTCTATGAGTTGAAAGGAACTTACGGTTGAATAAAGTTCCCTCAAAATGGCTTCGACAATGGGCAGCATCATGGCGGTGGCGGCCGTGTTGGATATCCACATGGAGAGGAACATGGACGTGAGCATGAAGCCCGCCATCAGGCGTCGGGGACTCACACCTGAAACGTGCTTGTTTCATTTGGGCTAAGAAAAAGGTTCAACATTTCTGATTACTGGGAACTTTTTATAAAACGTCATGTGGTTAAAATGTATGTTATTTCTCAAAGAATTTTAGTTTTAAAACTCGCATAATTCACGTATGACTAAGTAGAGAACGAGTGCCTTGAAGATATTTTATCTAGCTCAGTACGTCATGCTCTTGATTAGATCGAACGCAGAGCAAAATTTTGGGCGCTTCTTATGTCTCACAGTAACAAAATTAATGTAATTGTAATTCTGAAAAATCGGTTGAAATTCAAAATTGGCAACAAACGCTCCTAAATCTGTTCATACAGTGAAGTAAAGCAAGCATATGGACAGAAAAAAAAACTTTATTTCACTATATTTTCGTACGATACACAGCAATGAAACCAATAATGATAGAAGTTTAACGCATACAAATGCTTCAAATCAGCATAATACGAATACGCCGATACGAAACGAAAGACAAAAACATTTTTAAGAACGAAAAACTCGTGAATTTATTCCTCTCAAGAGCTGTTGTTCCTTCCCAAATACCCTGAATCATGCTAGCATTGTGCGATACTTTGATAAGAATTAGAAAGGAAAGAGTTACGGGCCACAAAAAACACACCGAGATAAGGAGCATCCAAAAATGTTCTGAAAGGAGTCCCAGTTAGATGTTGCAGAAAGTCCTTAAGCGCAACAAATTGATCTTAGCACAAATCTGGCGACTGTTTGCCAACGACAATCAGTAATGAGCTCCACAGTCATTGCTTAAAATCACGCAGTCTTCGAGAAGCTCCTTTGTCGGAAAACACTCATCTAAAGTCAAGATTGGGGTCTACTATGCCCCATTTGAATAATGATGGTGACTTCTTTAGTAAAATTCCGTGGTTGGAAGAATCAAAACTGAATTTAATGATCACAATGACCCAATTGACGCCTGAGGAGAAAATAAAAATTCCAACGAAAGGACAAATACCATCACTAGAGTGAAACATAGGGGCGAAAACATTCGTCCTAGGACTCTTCTTTTTTCAATGGAACCGGAACACTAAAAGTAATTGAAGGAACAATGAATGAGACTGAGTATCGTAAAATTTAGCAAATAATTTGCAAGTCAGTGGATAAACTTGGATTCGACGGTCTATGGTCTCAACAATACAATGATATGAAGCATATTGCTGAGGCTGCTTATAAGCGGGTTAAGAACACGAATGTTAATGTGTTGAAATGGGCAAGCCAGTCACCAGACTCGAATCCAATGGAACATTTATGGTGAAAATTTGAACATCAGATTCCTGCAAGGCCATTTCAGAATCAAACAATTCATCAAAGCGCTTAAGCAATGAAGAATAGGATTCCTTTAGAATCTTTCAAGGGCCTTATAAAAATAACAGTAATCATCTGAAAGCAGAAGTAACCAACTATAGGTAGGTGCACGTAAAAATTGGTTCTATTTCTTTTCTCTGTCAATGAACTTTTTTACTAGCTAGTGCATCGAATACTATTTAAATTGTGTACTTGGAAAACATATCGCACATGAAAAATATACAAAATTGTTTGCTTTGAAATTTCATCACGATAAATTTTATTCTTATATTTTCTAATAAATTTCCCGCGATGCACTAAGTGGCCAAATAAGTTTCGCACTGTATTTTCACCTACTTTATGTTTTGTGTATTTTTTTTTCATGTATCATTTATTTCAGTTCAGGTGTATACGGCAACGTTACGGAAGTTTTTTTCAAAAATTAGAGGCTTGTTCTGAGGGCGCATAGAATTCTGAACGTTCATTAACATCGAAGAAGTGTAAACCAGTGGGAAGGATCTGCCAGCATTTGATATTTGGGACGCATCATTGGATTTCATCAAAGCAGAAATTTAACTCTGGACATCAATGCAGTAATTGGTAGAAACAGCAGAACGATATACAGAGACCGATAGCACGCTGGAAAAACAAAATGACGAACCCAGTTCATCTCGTGAAGATTCTTAAAGGTCTAACATTCTGGATAGCGGAGACGAAGGCTCTTTGACTAGATTGATGAAGAAAAATCGGCGTTCATCAACACAAATGAAAACTAGCTAGTTAAGTGAAGGTTTGAGAGGACCAGAGCAGAGGACCATCCATCGATAATAAAAGAAAATGTATTTAAGAAAATATAAATCCTATTAGAAACGATTAGTGTGAGCAGCAAATGGGAAAAAGGTTTTTAATGTGCTGCAACGCACGGAGATAGAAAAGTTTAGAATTTGAGTCCCATAATCGAGTCTACACTCACGCTCTTTCAGACCGGTGAGCATGCTGGGGAATGGCAACGACAACATAAACCTATGGATCAATCTTACATCGTGCCAAATTTTCAGGCATGTGAAGGCAGTGTAATGCTTTGGGGCAAGTAGCGTTATGATGGACATGGATCTGCCACTTTTAGTAATAATACAATGAACTCTCGTAACTACATATTTACAAGTACTCTCTGGCTACGTTCATCCTTCTGTGGTGTTTCATTTTCTTGATGGCAGCAGGATCTTTCAGGACCACAATGCTCACATCCACACGAATTAAAATGTTCAAGATTGATGTACTGCTAAGGAGAGAACATTCGAGCCCATGGACTGACCATCACAACCTGATTTGAACGTCATTGAAAATTTATGTGAAACGCTTGAGAGGAGCCTCCGTTATCATCGCAGCTTCCTTCAACACTGACTGTTTTGAGGGACAAGTTAGCTAAATTATGGTTGAAAAAGAGCTACAGGGGAGAGAGAATCTTAATTGTGCAATCAATGTCAAGGAGAATAACACTTGTAAATTTAGCTAAAGGCGACCAATCGTTGGATGATAAATTTCTGAACCACGCGCCTGCGTTTAGCCACTCAGTGAGTGAAGATATTTGTTTTGTCCAATTACTTGTCTCGCCTCACTGTAATAATTCTAATACATGATAAACTATATCATTCGCTAACTCTTGAATAAAACGTCTGCTCACGTAATGAAATATATTTAAAATAAACTGATCAGTAGAAAAAATGTGATTCAATTGATGTAGCCATTGCCTGCTGCTACACGTAGCTGTTCAAATTCTGCACTAAAGCATTCACTAAATTCACTGATTATCTGGTGTTCAGAAACTTACGATTAGTACAACAAACTGAGCTTGTTTTTATTATCCTTCACAAATTTGTTAGTGAAAACCTCGAGATTATTCTCTGCGTGTAAAATGCATCGTGTACGATAAAATAAATCTTCTATAATGATTGTGGTGTTAAAGTTTATTTTGAAGGTCAGTACAAAATCAATTTGATTTCTAATTCTTTCTCATGTCGTCGTTTTACACAAAATCTTAACCCAGGATCAGCTGTAAAATTTGGCTGAGGATGCTGGCACTCATTACTTGAATAAAAATTAGTTTTACGGTAAACTGCATTAATACCAATATGGTTGCCAAAAAAACAGTAATAAATGAACACTATTATCTTTCAAAAAGATCAAACTACAATGGTAGAAATTTGAAACTAAATTGGTTAATTAAGCGTAACAAATTTTTCCAGTTATAGCGTAAACCAACCTAAATAAGATATGACGTATCGAGTTTGCTCGAACCATGACTTAGATGACGAAAAATCATGGCCAAGTTACCTCCTCTGCTTCGCCTCAGATTTTACATTGGATGTAGCCAGCAATCATCTCGTAGGTATGTAATCTGCCAATCTCGAACTATTTGCACTAGAATGCACAAGCTATTAATTATGTAGAACCTGACTCGTAATATGTGTGGCGTATCATTAGAAGCGAAATCAGATAAGAAGTTATTAATCATTGGCTGTGAACGGTTGCAACGAGAAGGAAGTTAGTCACAATCCTTTTAGTGCGTTTTAAGGTAAGGAATCAAGTTATACGATTTAAAAAAAGTATCAAATTATTAAACTTTCAAAAGCCTTCAACTTGCCTCGTTTCTGCACCAAGATACCAGTTTCATTTCCTACTTCGAACCTCACCAGATTTGAAGACAATATTAGTTGGGAATATCTTAAAACAAAGGTCACTTCTCAGTTCCTTCCTGTGTGATGGCTGATTACTAAATCTTCAAAATCTTAGAACACGGACTCGTAATAAGAAATGAAAACAAATGCGTTGGCTCGCCTTACAGGAGGCAATTGCATATGAATGAATCATGAAAGTTGACTATATTTTCAATTAGGTCAGTCATTTGCACGTTTTATCCTTATTAGAATTTCAAACTTTATAATATACATTTAACTTTGTACGGTTAAATTTGTAAAATGACTTACTTTATTTTATATAATGAAAACCATTTTGCCAAGTCTCAACAACCTTTCTTTTCAATAATGATACGAATGTAACAACGACGTGCCATGTCATGACGAAGCTTACAATATTTGTACAATGTATCCGTGAAACTACTGCTTTTCCCCTGAGGCGACGGTGCGAGAAAATTACCTTCAGAATATAGTATATAGTTCTGGGAGTTAATACCCAGAGGGTGTGCTAATGGAGTTAGCGCTCAAAAATGCGCGCATTCAAGAAGACAAATAGTTCTGCGTTATAATATCGCAGGTGCAAACACTCGATGTCTGAGATCTCCGGAAATTTTGATGCTTCAAATTTCCCTCAGAAAAGTTCTGGCGCATTTGAATTTGAGTTTTAAATTTGAAAGCATTTCGAGCAATGAATAAACTTAAATTGAACATACTTTTTCACCTGCAGAAATTTCTCTGGCTTAGAAATAAGCTTGGGTTAAAGGAATGAATTCAAAACAATTTCTCCCTCTAAAATATGAAGAAATCCGTTGTTTCCATTTAAATGTTTGATAATTATCTGCCTATAAGCACAATAAATTAATTAATAATTGTATCCAGTGAAACTTTCCGGGAAAGAGTTTTCGCTAGGAGAATTATAAGTGACACGTTCATCGTGAATGAAGTAATGTTACCTGAAAATCTGTTCTTCTTATATATTTCTTGATATCAATTGCAAAAGCACAGCGACGTCGTCTGGCGTTGATATATTTTACTAAATTGCTTTAATTCCCGGATCTGCACCGAATTATAAGCATAAGCCAATCTCTACTTCTGGGGACATTTGAAGTGTTTGATGTACGAAACACCGAGTCATTCCGAATAACACTTCATCGGTAGAACTGTTGAAGCTTACGCAAGGATTCGTGAAATTCCTGGTATCTTCGATCGCGTCTGGTAACCATTGCATCAGCATTTGAACACCAGCATCGCAACAGATATGCGTTATGTTGAACATCTTTTATAAAATACCTAGTCTAATTTAAAAATGTATTTCCTGTGGCCATAATAATTAAGGCCCTTATTCTGTTTCTTGTCTTCATAATGTAAATACTTTCCTAGCTTCTACATTTCATTTCCCTACCACTCGTAAAGTACTAATTTTTCTCCAATAAGTTTAAAATTTCGAGGCCTTGTAACTCTTCAAAGAAAGCATTATTGGTCACACCGGTATTAGGTACACTGTGTTTTTTTTATCGATAATAACCAAATGATAAAGTTTGTTCAACAAAGTACCGGTTACTCTGTATATATGGTGTACTGCATGTATGTGTATTTGGTCATGAAAATCTGTACTGAACCACGAAAACGTATCATTGTATAGGAACTTGTCATGTTCAATTTGGATTTTTCACAGCCGCCCAACATGCCCAATCATGCCGAGGCAGTGATAATTGTATCATTCGCCAACGCCCTATTAAAGAGCTTTGGCGACTATCGGACGTCAGTACATAGTTACCCCGGTGATGGTGGGCACACATAAATTTGCACGCTAGGCTACGAAATGCATGAAATATAATCGGTGATGCTGCGAAAAAATTGGTGCTGGGTGTAAAGTGAAGTCGATGAACCAACCAGAGCAGCGAATCGCTATAACTGCGGTAAACTCTAAAGCCTATCAAGTGAGACCATGTACGTCACAGAGAGACAGAGATAAGATACATAAAACAGGTAACCTTTTCCGATCTATCATTTCTCAGGTTACAACTCTATTTTATAGAACGACAAAGCAGCTTAACTATGAATGTTTATATACCTCCGGCATATTATCAAGTATATCTACTGTTGAATTTTTCACCGCGCAGGTTGTTACTAATACCGGAGGTCCTCGCCTCGCTGTGCGGTAAATCACTGTTCACATTGACCCAGTTCAAACTACGATCCACATCATTTTCAGCTATGACTACTCGCCATCAATCGTTTCAAATATCCCAAAACCGCTTTAAGCCGGTTCAACCAAAATGCTTATCCACTCATATATACGAGCATAGTCGGATACAAGTCATCGGTAACAGAGTTACATGTACCTACACAAGACTGTCCCAGCAGATATAAGTTCCTCTCTTGAGTTCACCGCTGTTCTACACGGTTTTCTAAATAAATCCGTAAAAGTTCAGAAACGTTGGCAATTCTGATCTCTCTGTAAAAGTTTCAATACTGAAGTGCATCAGTAGTGCTAAGTTATACCGGGTGTCCCACAAAAATGTCCCCGAAATTTAATTGATTAAATCTCTGCTTTAATTAACGTATTTGAATTGTCTTTTTTTACAATGTAGTAAATTTTGTTTTCTTTTCGAATAGTTTAAGTTTTTGAAAATCGGTTGAATAACCATTTTACAGTAATCGATTTACTGAAAGGGTAGAAAAACTAATTGTTCAACGGAAAAGTTTAAAAAACAGCTCTGGTGTCCTTCTTCATTTCTCAATATCTACTGTTGAAAATCATTTTTACAATGATGCATCATACACACCACCAAGTATGTAAACCTCCTGAGAGGTTTAAAGTTTCAAGTGTTTTCAATGATAGTGTTTCAAGAACTGAAAGAAAACGTTGAAATAATCCGCACACCTCTTCGTTCTGACTAGAAGTAATACTTGTCTTGAGGGAAATGGAGGGTATGTTGAAGGATACTAAATTACTTTATTTATTTAAACGTTATTTAAGGTAATGCTTTGCTACTCTTTTTAAATTTTCGTTAGTTCGTTTTTTTTTGGACAGCACAAATACGGAAGAATATCAATATTCTTTTAAAAACTTTTCCTTTGAACCATTAGTTTTCTACCCCTTTCAGTAAATCGCTCATTTAAAAGTGATTATTCAACCGATTTTCAAAAACTTAAATTATTCGAAAAGGAAACAAAATTTACTACATTGTGTAAAAAAGACAGTTCAAATATATTAATTTGAAGCAGAGATATAATCAATTAAAAATTCGGGGACATTTTTGTTGCACGCGGTATAAGAAGATGGCAATTAACATATAGAGTTCGTTGCATAAACATTACCTGATGAAGCAGTCGAAACATTCAGTTATCTGTGAACTTCGTCACGCTGGTCTAAGCCCAGTTATGATTGAAAAATCTTTCCAGCATCCACTGTAGCTAATTTACGATGCTTGCAGGCGTTAGGATGAATCTGGCCAAGATTGCAGATCCAACCACGCATCAAAAAAAATTTGTAAGCCTTGCTTTCTGGCCGGCCTCGAAAGAAGCGCTAAAGCCAATCCAACTTTGTCACAATCGACATTGGCTAAGGAAGAGGCATGTCAGCAGCACCAAAATTCATAGAGTGATTAAAGAATTTGCCTAACCTCTTATGTACGAAATAGAAAGCATCTCCTAACTAATAAGATAAAAGAAGTTCGTTTGGAGAGGAGTGAGAAAATTTTGAAGCAGTTGAAAATCAACGGATCGACCTTCAAGTTTTTTTCAAATAAGAAGATTTTGTACAGTTGTTAGGGATTGAAACAGACGTAAAAATCGCTGTATTGACTTTTTAAGCACTTTCAGTCTACCTACGATGACATCGAGGAAATTAGCTCGCGTCATAACTGTCTGAGCGTTTTCGAGTGAAGGTGTGTGCGCAACCCCAACCCCATGCGCATCGGAGGCTTTATAATTCTGTAGGTCAGGATTCTGTAGGTCGCTGCCCGCGTCTGTATGTTAGGCTGCACCGACCGTTTTGAGCGTTTAGGTCGCATTAAATCAAATTGCACATTTACTATCACGTGGCCCCCTACATGTACAGTAGTTACATTTCTGACAATGTTCCTTTTGTTTTGAACACGTTGCGACGGAGGTGAAAATCCTCCGTTCGTACGCGCTCGGCCAACAGTTTCATCTGTTTTCTGATGTAGTAAACTAGGACTGTCAGGGCTATCATGACTACCAAAAGGATCATCAGAAGGACGTCGCTCACCTGTCCGGTATGAAATCGGTATTGCTGTTTGCTGCTATTTACTCTACGGAATTGTTATCCCTTTTTCATATTTGAATCCATTGTTCAACTTGTTTATTACTTTAGATCACAAGATCCATGTGTTAATACGGAGCGATATTGAGTTTCCTTTTATGTTTCCTTTCATGTTGAATTATGTTTTTATAATTGTGGATCTGGCGTTTTTATTTTATTCCCTTGCCCTAATACTGAGGATTTTTAATTTTTAAATTAGTTGTGTGTTTCAACTCGAGTTTTAGTTAATATCGTTGAAGAAGGCATTTTTATTGTTAACCAGCTTCGCTGCCTCTCTTCATGCTTGCGTTAATGCATTTTCTTTTATTCTGTGTTGTTGCTAAAATAAAACGAGGTGTACTATGGATAGAATGATTGTTTAGTTATATGTTTGATTTTAAAGATGTATTAGTTTTCAATAATTTTATCGCTGAGGAACAACAGTTAACTACGTTGGTTAGTACTGATTAATCTTATGAATGAAAACAATTTTTTTTCGTAGTATTTTGCGTAATAGTTTTTAAAGATAAGTACCTAACTTTCAATAACGGTGGGGGAGAAAATGTGCGCAACCCCAACCCCATGCGCATCGGAGGCTTTATAAGCCTCTGGCATCTGAGGCATGACGCTTTCGACCGCGAACCTTCATCAAGTAAACTCCTCTAAAAACGTCTCCGACTACTCATTTAACCACGACGGCACAGGTGACGTCATTACCCACTTCCTGGCTGACAACGAAAAAGAGAATGCGAATCCTACTACAACGCATGACGAACAGAACTCATTTTATAAATTACGACAAGGCATCAAACAAGATATTCGTGTTCAAACAGAATTCGGTTCCCCTCCAAACGGCGAGCAAAACCATTGACTTGCTAAAGGGGATTGATGTGCGACATGGGGTGAAGACTTTTTACCTTCCAACTCTTTTGACCTGAACCCGTTAGGTATCTATTTTTGGCTTCAAATTGAGGTTAAAGTTCGCGCAAAGCCCCAGAACAGCATTACAGCCCTTAAAAAGTACATGAAGACCGCCGTGGAGTCGTTGGAAATGGTACAAGTCATCCGCTTACCGCGCCATCCCCAGCTTTCGAAAGCGGGTAGAAGCTGTCATCATGGCTGGAGAGTCATACCGAATAAAACTCTACTGCTCCTGACCTGCTCAATAAACTGTTGAAATTTCCACGCATTATGTTACTGTTTCCTTTAATTGCTTGAATTTAATCTTTGACAGAGCAATGACGCAAATTTATATGAAAGACCCTACATATTGCCCTCTTTGGGGACAAAAAGGCGGGACAACCACTCACCTACAAACCGAACTGTAAGCCAGATATATGGACGACTGTTTTTTAGAACCATAAAACTAAAATCATCTTACACAGTAAGTTCAAACCTATGAATCTTCATCAGTCCTTAAACATATTCATGAGTTTGAAACCAGCTACAAAATGATTAATTTTCAGGATGCGCACATTGGCTGACTTCCTGTAAGCGTGTCATAGATCATCTGTGTGTTCAACATCAACCAACAGCGCGACGTGCACTGCATCAACGCCATGAGTGAGTTAATTAAGGGCCGTTTACACTAGAGGACATTTCGGCCGTGAGGCGTGACACGCTTATACGAGGCTCACCATTGAGGCTCATTTTTGTGTGTGTACCTGTATATATTCGAAGTTCCCTATTTGTCACAGTAGTTGCGAGGCTCTTGAGTGTCGCGCCTCACAAATTCGATCATAACGAATAGGGAACTTCGTATACAAACACACAAATATGAGCCTCAGTGGTGAGCCTCGTATACACGTGTCGCGCCTCACGGCCAAGATGTCCCATAGCGTAAACGTTCATTTTGTCAGAAATCGAAGAACAGTCCAATCAACGCACTTATACAGTGAACATAAGAAATATCATCGATTTATTATTTACTTGACTATATGATCAAAAATTTAAACACACCATCATTATTGAAAACTACTTAACCCGATCTCCGACAGCATCCTCAAAAAGACATTAATAAGAAAGTGAAGATCGTCAAAATTCACGTGTTACTCATATAATCTTCAAGCCGAATTTAATCAACTAATAAAATAAATCATGTGAACGAACACTCAAAACGATCCTCAATAACATGTGTAACAGCTCCAACGCAGTCAAACTCAAGCTTGTAACACACTTAAACAGCAGCACCTTAAGCAGTCTAGTCCTATTTATCTATCTCAGTCGGAAACCATCATTGTTAAAACAAAATTATGTCGTGTGCAATCGTAAATGGAATATTGAGATCTGTGGTCTGTGAGTCTCAAAATTCGTACCTTGGCATGAGGCCCACAACACTTTCCCGATGACAAACAATGTATTTTGCATCAGACAGACCTGCTTAGTTTCAAATGGAACACGAAACAACTCTCACACGAGAACTACTCAGTTGAAACATAACAATTATTTACTTAAAAACCTAATTAACCATAATACAAATAATGGAGCTCATCCTGTACTGTATGTCAGGCATAGCATCACCAAATTGCGCCAACTATGGAAAATACTAAATAAGTGCGTCAGTGCATAATGTGATATACTTGTATACGACACAATGACACGTGACTGATTTTTAAAGAGATTGTTTTAAATGAATGGAAGATTGACGGTAAATTTGGCTATTATTTTTTTTTTTCTTTTGATATTTTTTATGATTTGAAGATCCTTCACGAGAAGATGACCCTCGAAATGCTTCTTTAAATAACTTTTCAAAAGTACCATCCGGGCAACTCCATTATATTCGAAACCAACATCTGAGTGTTGAAACTAGGAAGTTAGAGACCTCAAATAATACCTTGATCAGAAATTAAAAACTTAAAAACGAAGAAAATTCCAAGGAACTTAATCAAATTCAATTGGAAAACGTTTCGGAGTCCAGCTCCATCATCAGTTCAAAAACATAATTCATTATGTCTGCAATAAAAGAAGAAACAAAAATGTTGTAGACAGTCATTAAAACAGATCACGAAAACAAAAATAAAAGCATGTCATAAAAAAAGGACAAAATTTCTATATAGTTACTATTTGCAATGGTATGAACTATCGGTATTGTTGAGGGCCGGTTTACGTTTAAAAAAATGTATCGACTCTAAAATCCTAAGGTCATATGAAGTTGAAGCGGAATCTAAGATTTTGAAGTCTTTGGAGGATATCGGTACGTTGCATTGTTCTGCGTGAGTGCGTATTGCGGAGTGAGAGGGGTGAGCTAATTGGTTTCCAGTACGGAAGCTTCTACCGCGATGTTCGGCCACTCTGATATAAAACTTGCGTGACGTCATGCCGACGTACGATGATGTGCACTGCACACAACTGTATGAATAAATTAGAGAGGCCCGCATCTCCACCAGAAGCGTGTCCTTGTACCGGAAAAAAGAAGCCACCTTAAAATTATTAACTAGAGCTACGCATAACTGAAGGTTTTGAAAGTATTTTTCACACAATAATTTTATCTCGAGTGACAATTTATCAGAGGGTGCTCCAAAATACGGGAACGAGCAGTGTAGATTGTCTTTGTTTTCTCTAATAGTTTGCGAAGCGTATTGCTTAGACAGAAATTTCTTAAATTGCGAATTGATGACACCCAAAGGAAAACCGTTAGTTGTGAAATATTTGCGTAAAATTTCTAATTCACAACGAGCATTTTTGAAGGTTGAACATATTTTGTAGCCTCTATTGATTAAAGTTTGAACACAATTAATTTTGAAACGCATTGAACAAAAACTAAAGAAACTGGAGCTTAATCCTGTGAAAGTTGGTTTACGGTATACTGACGTCTGACAGTGATCTCCGTCTCTCGTGACTAGACAGTCGAGGAAGGCCAGGGAGTTATTCTTCTCAACTTCTACGGATTGATGCTTTTGATTGAGATAGTTTAAGAACTGTTCAATATGAGAAGGATGGCTAAATAAACAAAGGTATCGTCTACGTATCGATTGTAGAAAACCGGTTTAAAATCAGTGAGACATTCATCTAACCACTTTGTTTCGTGGAAACACTTAAAATGTTGGCAAGAGACAAGGCCAACTGAAGCCCCATTGCTAGACCGTCTATTTGTTTATAAAGTTTGCCTGCGAATATAAAGAAAGATTGCATTACAGACAATTCCAGTAGTGCACTGAACATTTTGCGGGTCAAACCCATGAATTTTGAGCTACCCTCTGAAAATAAATGATTCAGACAAATGTTAATAGTTTCTTTAAGAGGAATGTTACTGAGATTCAACATCAAATGAAGCCATTATTAAATTTTTTACATTAGGAATACTTCTAATATTTTCGCTAAATTTAAAAGCATTGTCGACTGTATACTCGTTTGAAGTTAGATGATTGAGGACTGGTACAAGGAGTTTACTTAATTTATAGCTCGGACTATTATAAGCTGCTACAATAGGTCTAAATTGAAATTTTGACAAAAAATCAGGTTTATGAATTTTTGGTAGACCGTACAGTACTGCCGGAGAAGAACCTGACACATGCAAATTAGAAAAATTTTCTATTGGAGCGTGAGTTAACTCTTTAAAGCCACGTAACAAATTATTGATTTTGTTTTCAGCCCTCAGTATAATTTTATTCATTGGTTCTGTAATTGAAACAAATTTGGAGGTGTCAGATATTAAATCAAGCATGCTTTCCTGGTATTTTTGACGATCAATCAACACAACTCCTTTTTTTTTGTCAGGTTTGCAAATTATCAACTGCTCGTTAACGGCCACTGATTTCAAGAGGCATATGTCACTTTTATGGAAGACGGAAGAGAATATTTTATGTGGCTTAAAACTATAATAATGCTTATGAGCTAATGTTTTCAAATTGTCTATGACCTCCGGATAGTTAGTACAGGTTTTATTTTTAAGAGCAACAGCTAATTTCTCAAAGGCTAGAAAGTATTTAAAGAAATTTAGTTTATAAACAGGGAGACAGAAATCTAAACCGAACGCTAATGAAATTTTTACCCTATGAGATAATTGAACTGAACTAAAATTGCGAACTACTTTCTCCGGATTACATGGTTGAATTTCATTGTGGATACCCAAGTTGCTTAGTTTCTTCAAATGAGTTCGTTTGGTGTGTGCTTGAAACTGGTCCCTGGAGACGCTTGCATGTCTCCTGACGACGTGGGCGTCAAGAGTGGAGTAAGTGGACCTAGGGCTGCCAATGCTTGGGTTTTGCCCCAAGATCTTGGGTTTTTGGGATATGCCTTGGGTTCTTGTTTTTTTTTTAGAATATATCGATATTTTTGGGTTTTGAGCCACAAACTTAGATTAGAGTATAGAAAAATTTGTCGAAGTCAAATTATAACAAATTATAACGTGCAAATGCCCATATTTAATTATGTTTGAAGTTCGTTACACGTTTGAAATGCGTTGCATACCCATCACTGACTCACAGCCTGTAAGAGCGCGCTCTGCCACTGCCTGCTCGCCTTACCCCGTTCGAACGCGTATGATACGGCCATTTGGGATTGATACCCGTCACAAATCTCAATCTGTTTTGCGCGCGCTTTGACACTCAGTCTTTTGGAAGGTGTTGCGTGTGCCGGTCGCGAAAATTGCATTTTCTAAATGATTTTCGCCAGTGGTTCGATTCGAAAATCTGGGCGCATTTTTCTATTCTACACAGACTTTAAATGTGATTGTTTTCCAGTGAACCCTGTTCAGTTAATTAACAAAATGGCTGATGAAATTACGCCAACAAAAAAGAGAAAATGGAATGCGCAATGCTTCAAGGAAGAATGGCTCAGTGAAAGGGAATTTAAAGAGTGGCTTGAGCAGGACAGCAAGGATTAAGACTCCAGTTACTGCAGGGCATGTAAAGTGACGCTAAAAAACGCAAGTAAATCTATGTTGTTGAAGCATAAAGATTCTGTTAATCATCAAAAAAATTTTGCAGAGGCTAAAGGCAGCACAAGCATTACCCAATTTCTTAAAAAAGAAACGACAACAGAAAGCCAACAAATAGCAAAGAGTGAGCTAAGGTTTGCAGCGTATTTTGCAGAACACAATCTACCCTTTGCCAACATTGACCATCTCTTAGAGGTGTGTAAGCTTGCATTTCCTGATAGTAAAATAGCCGAAAATATGTCGATGAAAAGAACGAAACTTTCCTATGTAATCCAAGACGGTATAGCCTCTGATGAATCTCGCGTTGTTGCAGACATTTGCAAGAATCAGAAGTTCTCGATCATGATAGACGAAAGCACTGACATATCAGTAGTTCAAGTTTTAGCAGTAGTGGTTAGGTACTTTGATTCAGCGAAAGAAGACGTTGTTGATGCCCTTTTGGACAGTGTCATTGTTGAAACTGGCGAAGCTTCAGGCTTGTATGATGCTGTAAAATGTCTATTAAGAGAAAAAATATTCCTATTGAAAACATCATTGGTTTTGGCAGTGATAATTGTTCTTCAATGATGGGGAAAAAAAGTGGATTTCAGAAATTGCTCAGAGATGATGTGCATTCCATTTTTATAACGGGCTGCGTTTGCCACTCTTTTGCGCTTTGTGCCAGTCACGCAGTGCATGTCTTGCCCCAATATTTAGAAGCATTTTTGAAAAATCTAACAGCCTACTTCTCACGCAGTAGCAAGAGGCAACGAGACTTTACCCTCATTCAAGAAGCAGTAAATGCGCCAGTAAATAAAATTCCCAAACTCTCACAGACAAGATGGTTATCCAGAGAGAACGTCATTTCCGCCATACTAAATCAATATTCTGCCTTGCATCTTTATTTCCAAAGTGAAATCAATACTGACAAAGTTGACGGCGCCAGTGAAATCTTCAAAGTGTTACGTGATCGTGGGACGAAAACGATGCTGATGTTTCTCCAATATGTGTCGCAGAAAGTTAACAAAATGAACACGGAGTTTCAGTCAGAGCACTTCAGATTGCATCTTCTACACTCGATGGTGTTATCTGAGTACAGAAGTATATTATCTTGTTTCATTAAGGAAGATGTTCTACAGGTCGCTAAAGGGGAAAATATTGATATCAAAAAAGAAAGTAACTACAAGAAACTAAGTGACGTGTACCTCGGAGGTAGAGCAACAGCACATATAATTAAAGACTCCCTTGACGCTGAAGATGAAAAAAAAATTAGAAACGATTATGTAAGATTTCTAGTTGAGTTGTGCAACCAATTCAAGAAAAGATTCCCTTCTGATAACGACAGCTTGATAGCTAAATTAAATGTACTGGACCCTAATGAATCTCGAAAGAAAACGAATTCTCCGACATCAATAATTCCTCTGGCTGCTCACTTTCCGTCGCTAGTTTCTGAGGAATGTTTGAATGAATTAGACGATCAATGGAGGAGTTATCGCACTAATGTTGACAGCCTACCGACTGCTGGGGAAACATTCCACAATACTGGTACGCTTTACGAAACGTAAAAGATTGTTTGCAGAATTCAAAGTACAACATTTTGTCAGACTTCATGACAAACCTCACAGTTTTGCCACATTCGTCAGCTGCCGTTGAACGTATTTTTTCTATGATGAACTGCATTAAAACAAAGCAAACAAATTCACTCAAAGCAGAAACTGTGAAGAATACAATTCTTGCAAAACAGGCAATAACAAGAGGAAATAACAGCTGTACGACATGGACTCCAATTAAAGAACTAGTGAGAGATTTAGCTACTGGAACTATGAGAGGGCGAAATTTTAAAAGAATGGAGCAAACCAACGAAACTGTATCGTTGGAAGCCGGTGAAGAAAAGGATCTTTTACGAGGAAGAGGATCTTTTTACGTTTTACATCAGAGACTCCAGAGACTCCGTGTGGGAAGGACGTACGTTGCGCTCGCTCAGAAACAAAGTGCCTACTGTTAGAAAGGATGTACTCCTAACCTCAATGGGTACCCACTCACGCCATGAGGATTCAAATGTAATTTAAAGACACCATACAAAAAAAACATCAAACTAAAAGTATAATACTCAATCAAAAAGTGAGCAGGTGTTCAACCCTCATCTAGACAAGGAACCGAACTCCCTCATTCTTCAAGATGGCGCTTAACAAACGACGCAGTACCATCACCAGCAGCAACAACAGCAGTGAGTTTCAGCCGAAGTTTGGTTTAAATCCTGATGTGTCTAGCCTAACGAAAGACGGCAAGGAAGTGGTTTCTGTACTAATAAAATACTTTGACTCAGTGATGACAAATTTAATAGTGATATTGATAAAATGCATAATGAAATAAGCAACTTAAAAACACTACTTGAAACAATAGCGGGAAAAGAAGCAGAACACAAGGAAATTCTTGAAGAACAAAACAACAAAATAGATAGCTTAGCCTCCCGTCTCGACCAGTTGGAAAAAAGTGATCAGCGCCGAGAGATAGAAGACAAAAAATGCACTCTCGTCATCTCTGGAAGGGAACTACCGCCATCTCACGCAAGCGAAATCTGTACAGAAACAGTCTGCCAGCTCCTGAAGGACACAATCAACGTTGACCTCTGCAACACTGACATCACGTCAGCTACCAGAATGGGTAAAAAACCATTAACTGGGAACATAGATCGAAGAAACATTGTATTTGAATTAAAACATTAAAACAAGAAACGTGAAATTCTCACCGCCTGCCGAGAAAAGAAACCAAATTTCTTCATAAATGAATACCTTATACCTTCACGAGCTAACGCCATGTACATTCTGAGAGTGGCCAAAAAGAAATTCCCGGAGAAAATTGGAATCCCGAGAACCCAGGACGAAAACATCTTCGTATCTCACCCCGGAAACCCAGATTCAAGACGCCGCAATATCGACTCACCGGAAGACCTCGAGCAATACATGATGCTTCAACTGAACATGTCATCGAAACAGGTCATGGGTGACTAGACTGGGTGATCACCTCAATTACCTGGGTGAACACAATTAATTTTGAAACGCATTGAACAAAAACCAAAGAAACTGGAGCTTAATCCTGTGAAAGTTGGTTTACGGTATACTGACGTCTGAAAGTGATCTCCGTCTCTCGTGACTAGACAGTCGAGGAAGGCCAGGGAGTTATTCTTCTCAAATTCTACCCGTTCAAATTGACCCGTTCAGATATATTCAATCGAAATACGGAAATGAAGGAATTCGCATCTATAGAAAATACAATGACATTTTGCGGAAAATTGCAAAAGTCTCTCATGACATTGAATTTTTAATCAAATGTAGAGTTTTTAATGTCATGCCAAAATTCATGCGATTCAAGTTGTATAAACGGTCGTTGCATACAACCTCCTTTTACAAATCTTGGCAATCCAAGTTACTTGCACGGGAACTTTGCAGCAAAAGAAGAACGCTCGCCGACCTAACTACGCAACTGTACGCCATCGAAGATGAAGTACGGTCCACAGTCCACTTACTCCACTCTTGAGTCTTGACGCCCACGTCGTCAGAAGACATGCAAGCGTCTCCAGGGACCAGTTTCAAGCACACACCAAACGAACTCATTTGAAGAAACCAAGCAACTTGGGTATCCACAATGAAATTCAACCTTGTAATCCGGAGAAAGTAGTTCGCAATTTCAGTTCAGTTCAATTATCTCATAGGGTAAAAATTTTATTAGCGTTCGGTTTAGATTTCTGTCTCCCTGTTTATTAACTAAATTTCTTTAAATACTTTCTAGCCTTTGAGAAATTAGCTCTTCCTCTTAAAAATAAAACCTGTACTAACTATCCGGAGTTCATAGACAATTTGAAAGCATTAGCTCATAAGCATTATTATAGTTTTAAGCCACATAAAATATGTTCTTCCGTCTCCCATAAAAGTGACATATCCCTCTTGAAATCAATGGCCGCTAACGAGCAGTTGATAATTTGCAAACCTGACAAAGGGAAAGGAGTTGTGTTGATTGATCGTCAAAAATACCAGGAAAGCATGCTGGATTTAATATCTGACACCTCCAAATTTGTTTCAATTACAGAACCAATGAATAGAATTATACTGAGGGCTGAAGACAAAATCAATAATTTGTCACGTGGCTTATAAGAGTTAACTCACGCTCCATTAGAAAAGTTTTCTAATTTGCATGTGTCATGTTCTTCTCCGGCAGTACTGTACGGTCTACCAAAAATTCATACACCTGATTTTTTGTCAAAATTTCAATTTAGACCGATTGTAGCAGCTTATAATAGTCCGAGCTATAAATTAAGTAAACTCCTTGTACCAGTCCTCAATCATCTAACTTCAAACGAGTATATACAGTCGACAATGCCTTTAAATTTAGCGAAAATATTAGAAGTATTCCTAATGTAAAAAATTTAATCATGGCTTCATTTGATGTTGAATCTCAGTACACCAACATTCCTCTTAAAGAAACTATTAGCATTTGTCTAAATCGTTTATTTTCAGAAGGTAGCTCAAAATTCATGGGTTTGACCCGCAAAATGTTCAGTGCACTACTGGATTGTCTGTAATGCAATCTTTCTTTATATTCGCAGGCAAACTTTATAAACAAATAGACGGTCTAGCGATGGGGCTTCCGTTGGCACCGTCTCATGCCAACATTTTCAAGTGTTTCCACGAAACAAAGTGGTTAGATGAATGTCCCACTGATTTTAAACCGGTTTTCTACAATCGATACGTGGACGATACCTTTGTTCTATTTAGCCATCCTTCTCATATTGAACAGTTCTTTAACTATCTCAATCAAAAGCATCAATCCGTAGAAGTTGAGAAGAATAACTCCCTGGCCTTCCTCGACTGTCTAGTCACGAGAGACGGAGATCACTTTCAGACGTCAGTATACCGTAAACCAACTTTCACAGGATCAAGCTCCAGTTTCTTTAGTTTTTGTTCAATGCGTTTCAAAATTATTTGTGTTCAAACTTTAATCAATGGAGGCTACAAAGTATGTTCAACGTTCGAAAATGTTCATTGTGAATTTGAATTTTTACGCAAATATTTTACAACTAACGATTTTCCTTTGGGTATCATCAATTCGCAATTTAAGAAATTTCTGTCTAAGCAATACGCTTCGCAAACTATTAGAGAAAACAAAGACAATCTACACTGCTCGTTCCCGTATTTTGGAGCACCCTCTGATAAATTGTCACTCGAGATAAAATTATTGTGTGAAAAATACTTTCAAAACCTTCAGTTATGCGTAGCTCTAGTTAATAATTTTAAGGTGGCTTCTTTTTTCCGGTACAAGGACACGCTTCCGGTGGAGATGCGGGCCTCTCTGATTTATCCTTACAGTTGTGTGCAGTGTACATCATCGTACGTCGGCATGACGTCACGCAAGTTTTAGTACGTCGGCATGACGTCACGCAAGTTTTAGTACGTCGGCATGACGTCACGCAAGTTTTATATCAGAGTGGCCGAACATCGCGGTAGAAGCTTCCGTACTGGAAACCAATTAGCTCACTCCGCAATACGCAATCACGCAGAACAGTGCAACGTACCGATATACTCCAAAGACTTCAAAATCTTAGATTCCTCTTCAACTTCATTTGACCTTAGGATTTTAGAGTCGTTACTTATTTTTAAACGTAAACCGGCCCTCAACAATACGGATAGTTCATACCCATTGCAAATAGTAACTAAATAGAAATTTTGTCCTTTTTTTTACATGCTTTTATTTTTGTTTTTGTTTTCGTGATCTGTTTTAAATGACTGTCTACAACATTTTTGTTTCTTCTTTTATTGCAGACATAATGAATTGTATATTTGAACTGATGATGGAGCTGGACTTTGAAACGTT
This sequence comes from Platorchestia sp. MABIK, assembly GCA_014220935.1. Lineage (NCBI taxonomy): Eukaryota > Metazoa > Arthropoda > Malacostraca > Amphipoda > Talitridae > Platorchestia > Platorchestia sp. MABIK. The sequence goes on along the minus strand of JACJUY010004647.1, from coordinate 20,626 downwards.
TTCCAATTAAATGTGATTAAGTTCCTTTGAATTTTCTTCGTTTTTAAATTTTTAATCAAGTTGCGACTTAAGCAAACTACTGACCCGTTCAGATATATTCACTTGATCACAAATAGATACATTAATGTTGAATGAAACAGATTCAGATATATGAAAATATTTATGTACGTACAATATGTGCTTTGTAATCACCGAATCTTTCATCACTACCAGCTGAAAGTCCTTGATGATCATATCTGTGACACAGGTTTCACTACCTCGAGGCTATATACGGGTTTTTCTCCACGAAATTCTTCACACATTCTCATGCCTGTCCTTCGTTCGGGAGCGTTCTGTGGGGTCAGAGGCCGTTTCGCTACCTGTGGTTGTTCGCGTCTGATTCGGGGGATGGGAAGGTGTGCGGATTGTAATTTTTCGATTGTTTAATACACTGACTGCGGCAGGTAAAACTGAAGGTTAATATTTAACTCAAATTAAAAGTCAATTTTAGAATGCAATGTTGAAAATAGCAAACATTATCTGGATCGTGCTTTCATTTAGTTTTCATTAAGTATTAATGAAAATTGAGTTTGTGACTACTAGTCGGTGAGTTGCATTATGAAAATTCCCTCAGTGATCACCGAAGGCTCACGTCGCAGTCAAAGTGTTAAGAGAGTCGCTTGTGATGTAATCAAAGTGTCCTCAAGGTATCGTCGGCATACTGGAGGTTGTTGCTGATAGTGCTCTTTAGAGCCATGTACAACAGTAGCTATCACATCGTTCAACTTTTCACATCGTTCACGGCATTAACTCACGTGTCACTGTACTCCTATTTACTTGCTGCTACTCTTTTTTACCTGTTTTCAAATCGTGTGCCCGTAATTCTGAATTTCCTTCTCCTGATTTGGTCTTTGTTTTAACTTTAAAGGCGTTCAAACAACGAAAATGTTCAAAATAACTCAAATCGAATTAGAACTTTAATTGAATTGAAACATCAAGTAAATAACTTTTCGTTAAGTGTTTTACTGAAACATGCATAATGTTCTAATAATTGTAGCTTTCAGCTGTCAATTTCACTAATGTGTGACGCATCTGTAGAGCTTGGCGAATTTCGTGCCTGGAGCTTGAGCTCACATTTAATATGTTTTTTTCCTGTGCTGATGTCTTTCTGAAGTATTATACTCTTGATTTACTTTCTGAGGTATGCCTGAACACCTTTCTATTACTGTGTTCTCCTAATTTAGCATCAAACTCGAAGTGGTTTATGACCCACCGACTACAGAATAATTGAGTGGCCATTGTTTCCTTAGCTTTATCTTACCGTGAGTTCTAGTGTCATTTATGAATTACTGGAATTACTGTATCGTTTGTTATATTTTTCATCTCTTTAACTTGTTCCATTCGTGCAGTTTAACCCCAATTAGACTTTCGCCATGGCTCTGCGTGGCTTTCCTCCATAATGTGCGTCTGGTTCTTCAACTATGATGATTGATGTTCGACGCTTGAGTGTTTAATTGGGCCATGACTCGCAAGGTAGGAAGTTTTGTTGATTGCTTATTGTTGATTGATCATTTCTGATTTTGAAATCATGTTTATGACCATCTGGTAATGTTTGAATGTTATTAGACTGTATTTTAGTACAACCATGAGGATCCGTTGGCGATCTGGCTTTCACTTTCGCGGCTGTTCCTTGTTACTCACGGAACACTTGCTCAACTGAAATCTTTGTAATCCTCAAGCTAGTCAGAAGCGAGAAGCGGCTCAAAGAAGGAGACACGCGCGAGACTATGCTCGAGAGTTGCAACGGGGCATGGTTCAATTCCTCCAGCATAAACTGAACTCCTGATATCCGAAGATTTTGCTGTACTGTGCTGTTGGAACTCTCAAAAGATCCGAAGCACAGTGACTGATTACGTGTTTCAAAACAATGGGAAGAAATAGGAATGAAACTCAACATGACAAACTCATGCTTGTACAGCTGGTCTACGTAACTCCACTCTCCATGACATTCAGGTGCGAACTGGCCATCTTTTCATTCTTTTGGTGTGTGATCACGGTATTGTGTGATAGTTCTCACCTCACATCTTTCACCCTCGCAAGCCTTCTCGCTTCCAGCCTTTTGGTGTGTAAGCACCCTTAAAGGCGCGGCTACACTATGCGTTTTTTCGTGCAACTCCCGCGCAACTCGCCCAAATTTGAAGTATGCATGTCGGTTGCACGAGTGCTGCATGAACTTCGACGGTGTGCGGTTTTTGACGCGTCTCCTTGTGCAGCAAGCATCTGTAGCGCGTAGTTAGAACTGAACTACACATCATTTCATGATTTCAGGGTCATCGCCCGACAGCTCTCCCAGTTTGCAGTTGCACTTTATCTTGGAGTGTTCTATAGTACTTCTGCTTATTGCTTGCGCTTTCTGCAATGAGTGATTGACCACGCGAGCTGGTGCTCCAGCTCAGAGAACAATTTAAAGCAAAGGAATGCCTCTGAAACGTCAAAAATTCAACGTATAAAGAAATAAATTTGCAAGAATTTGCTTGCAAAACTACATTGACATCTCTAGACCCTGAGAAGGCATTGACAGTTGATATAATAAAAAAAATTCATACATTGAAGACACAGTATTTTTAAGCCGAATAAAATGATAAGCATTTAAAAAAAATCGAAGCAGGTACAGAGGATGTACAGCGACTGACCCTATCTTGCTATGATTTGTTGTCATTTTTTAATGATGGGGCAGAGAGCCAGCAGTCAACATCAAATTTGCATTGTCAAGTAGTCGCTCAGGTAAGTCATGTTTATTATTTATTTGTATATAGAAAATATACAAATTAAATAATTCCTCCCGTAGCATTTGTTCTTGAGTGAATAAAACTATAATCAAAAATGAATCCCGTGTATAATTTTTGTTTAATAGATAGCATTCATCTCGAGTAAATCAACAATGTTTCTTGTTACTGAGATAGCTTAACCCGAAATTAGTATGAAACATAGTTGCATAGTTATGTCTTTGATTGACTGTAAATTACTTCCCTTATCGCACATGCGATAGCTAGCTGGCCAGAGCGCACGTTCATTTACATCCACTCTCTCCGGGCCGCGGCGTGCAACTGACCCGGGGACCCCCGCGGGCGGCCCCGCTGTTCCGTGAACAGGGCTCCAGGCCTTCCACGCTCGTCAATCTTTGTACCCTAGGCTGGCATGGATTTTACCCTAGAATGCTCCTTGATTACCCTAGGAAATGTAAATGAGGGCAATATTGTAATTACCGTAAACTCTTCCATAATACAATTGGCTTTGCCCTTAATTACGTCACATAGACAGCCTTTTTAAAGTATGTGGGGATTTGTTAAACTGATGAATGATCTGGACACCTTTATAATGGAAATATGTATAAAATGACAGCCTTCCATTAAAATTACAGAAGACATTTCCAAATGTGGATCGATAAACAACTCAAACAAACTCACAAAGCACTGTGGTCGACAGAATTGATTTGCAGGGTTACATAACTGGTGTTCATAATACATGAATGATAATTGTTACAGAAATCAAACAGAAAATTTTGGAGGAAAAATGCAGACTTATGTAATATTTTTTCCGCTCACTGTATTGAGTCTTTTGACCAGTTCAAAGCAAATAAAAAATGCATAAACTCAACGTTCGTTGTTGAGTATACCCTTACAATATGTTCAAAATAAGAAATACCCTTACTTAATACAAACAATTTTTAATCTCCAGGAAGCTATTCCAATCACATAAAAAAATGTTCTGCGAATACATAGTGCAAAACTATACAGTCAACAAGATAATAAAAACGCTATCACGCTTTCCGCATTTTACATTTCTAAGGTATCGACATTACAGAAAAATCTGCACACGTGGCATTAGTTTTCACTTCATTAATTGCCTTAATTAGATTAGTTTTAATTGGAAAATTAGAAGTGGTGAAGCACTGCATGCATCAAACTACGCGCGGATTCATTCTTCTAACTGGTTCTTTGTGAAGTTTTGGTCGAATTTAATTTGCTGAAGAAAAGTTCAACGGAAGTGTTTCAAAACAAAAAGGCCAACAAATTTGAAATTACAATTTTAAAATTTGGATAAGATGACGACAGCCCACTGGCATTTTCACGGCTAGGCAGCGTTTCCTGGTAATTAACAGCCGACATGTCTGGTGTCAATTGTTCATTCAAGTAATGTTTTAGACACTCTTCCTCAAGACATTTCTCATTGATAAACTTTTTCATTTGAGGAATTTTATCTAACATACATATAAACAAAGATTTTGGAGTCAGTGTTGAAGCATTACGCTAATTCCGACAGCGTTCGAGGTCATGTATAGGAACCTCGGCGAAAAAACTTTTTTTTGATTTATGAAACCTCTTCAACTAAAGAGCATCTAAAATTAGTAAAAAGAAGCTCTTTCTTTTGTGAAGTAATGCCAGCTATCTTTGACATCGTTTCAGTTGCTGTCATTACAATGTATATAGTCTCGAATGGCCGGTCATTTCGAATCGTCGGTTGTTCTATGTTTATTTTAAATTTTCGCGCTCAGTAGAGATCTAAAACCCGTAAGGCGTGTAGTAGTGTAATCTGCAACACGCCTTACGGGTTGGGTTTTTTGATCGCTGCTGAGGGCGAAAATCGAAAATTAGTTTAGAATAACCGACGATTCTGAACCGACGACCTTTCGAGACTTACCCTATCACCTAATGGCACAAAATCATTAGTGAGTGTTGGATGGGATGGATTCAGCAAAGAAATGGTCGCATTCTTCTCCAAAGCCACGCGCAAAAAAATTGAACAAAAGCTCCTAATTAGGCCATACATTTCTGTTCTCAGAATGGAGGTATTCGGAGAATCAAACTGAAACAAGATATCAAATGCGTTCAATTTCCCAAAATTGTAATTTTAGAACTCCAAATAAGTGCGGGTTAGCTTGTTGTTTAACGACAACTCAACAAAGTGAAGTGTGAGTGCATCTCACTGCTCCAGCAATCGTCGTACACAAGCTTGTAAAGAAACTGCATGGCGCACATTCCGAAAAGAACCGCAAATTGTTCAGTACCATTATGGAACACGTTAACTTGTGCTTTAATCACGAAACAAATGTTGACACGTTCTATCTTTGAATTAAATGTCTTCTGCTCAATCATTTCTTATTTGGGTTATTCAACTGTAATTTTTGACAACCTTCTATGCTTTTTCATGATTTTTATGAGCTAAATCTGATATATCGATTTTACCCTAGATTTTGAATTTTTTTCCTGTACCATAGACTGTACCCTAGGAGGGGTCTGATTACCCTAGACTAGGGTAATTACCCTAGGAGTGGAAGCACTGCAGGGCTCCCACTCTAAAATTTTTAAATAAACCTAGATTGAACATGAAAAAAAAAAACAGATTCGTTAAAAAAACGTAGAAGTGTTATTTTAAAAAGAAAAAAGTGAAAAGTTAACATACATGAGTGAAAATTATGATGTAAATGCTGGTTTTAATCCTGTTCCTCCTCTTAATTCTCTTCTGCAGCACAAATATCGACATTAAGACGACTTTTCTGTTGTGCATGGCGCTTTTCATTGCGCTGGTGATATACTCCGTTGATGACATCTCTTACCAATTTCAGCTTAGGTTTCCAACCGTGTCAGGTTTTCCACTCTTTCCATTAACCATTCTTCTTTGAAAAATTGCGTATGCCACTTTTAAGACATCGATTTTGGAGGGCTAGCCAATTTGAATACTGGTGCAGCTAAAATATGAAAATTAAATATGTATAATAAAAATTTTAGACATTCACTTTAAGAGAATGCACAGCCAGTTTTACGATCAAAATGCACGTCACCTCACTGCAACAAGCCAAGCAAATCGAAGCAACACAACTTACACAAGCTCATCATGAACAGCTCCATCCCAGGCTTGGTCGGGCTTGCAAGTCGTAAGATACTCTTTCGTTACGCGTTTTTAAGGGCGAGAAACCGATTAAATACCTTCTGACCCATCCGTTACGCGTAGTTTTGTATCTAATATGCATTTTCACATGGTTTAGACCCAGAAATTCTTAACTTCATTATTCAATTTACTCGAGGAAGTGATGAATTTTCTTTCTGATATCAAAAAACCCAAATTTAGCGATATATCAAAAATTAAACCTAGAAACCCAGGCGGGATCGAAAAAACCAAGATCTGGGTGGAAAAACCCAGGAATGGGCGCCCTGTCCGTGAAGTGTAGTGTTGCCGCTCATGCATGCCAAGGTTAAAAAATGCCTGAGAATTGCGCAGTGAAAACGCATAGTGTAGCCTTACCTTAAGAGTACTTAATTGCTCTCCTTCCAGGACACCCCTTTGTGACCCTTTTGTTCTTGCTCAAGTTTCGATCTCAGAATTTAACTTAAGGATTCAGAGCCGGTTTTAAGCCTCTGAATAGAAATAGTCGGAGTATTTATCAATTTTTCATTTCAACATTGAAGAACTTGCCTCGAAACTTAATTGAAGTCTTCAACACAGATGCGTTAAAGTTTTTATGAAGGTAAAATTAACGTAATTCCTATTCTTAATTTCAAATTTCAAATGTTCTGGTGATCTGGAACTGGAAATTTACTGAACATCATTCAATGCATCACTTAAGATTAGTTATGTTCGCTGATCAAAAACTAATTTCATTTTTTATACACGCGTGCTTTGCCTACTTAATTAATGAATGTCATTAATTCAGCGAGCGCTACAGAATGGACGTTTAGCTGCTCTTAAACATTCAATTAGAAGTTCACAAAAGGCACAGGCAGCAATGAGAATCGTAACATTCCATGCATTGAAATTTTTCAGTACTTTCTTCACTTCGGTGATAAAGAAATAGTCGCTTTGTTTCAGAATACGAATGCTTTTGAACTGGAACTCCGCCTTGAACATCAGAACATTCCTTTCGTATTTTGCGCGGCGTTGGAAGATGTCATACATTTGCGACTTACATTAGAGAGTTGGCTTAAACCTGATGCACATAAATTTTAGACAGCAGTCATTTTTTGTCTATGAATAGACGTAAGTCAGATCACGAATGGAGACTTCACTGCTTTAAGTAACGAAGGTAACTTTTTAAAAAGTTTTCGTTCGTCTTCTTTAATAAGGCAGCACAGATTATAAAGATCTCGGAAATTAATGGTTCAATGTATCGATGAATCATGTATCGCTTTTTTTAATCAAATTTTGATGTAGCGATAAACACTAAATAAACATAACATACAAAATATCGAAATAAATCAATTAAGAAAACAATATTCCTTTTATGAATCCGAAGTTGGAGATCGTCCAGGCGTGCATTTTAAAACATCATTCACATATTGTGCTGGAATTGTTCTAGTGTACGCATGCATAAATAAGACGACTTTAACAACTTTCAAGTCGTCTTATTTATGTTGTCTTATTAACATAACAACAAGCCAGTCTATGAGTTTCTAGAATGTGTTTGTCTAGCATTTATGTAAATAATTATCATTCTGAGAAGTTTCGTGGAGGATAAAAGAGTGACTGAATGATGTCTACCATCCGCTGCTTCATGAATGAAAACGTAGATCTATGTTCATCATTGTTTTGATGGTGAAAGTAGAAGAAATATTTAAAAGCGATTTATTAGTTTAAAGGGAAAATCGAAGTTTCCCTCGCGTTGACTACCAGTGGACTTAGTACTGTACCTCACAAAATTTCTACAGGAAACCACATTATATGTAACAAACTACCTAAGTTGCTGTTTTCCCTGGTAAATTCGATTAAAAAATATGTGTGTTCGTATTCACTTATTACCTAGAGCTTTTAGGCGAACTGATCTCCTGAAATGAAAAATGTAAGTCAGAGAACATGTTCAATTCACTCGAAACATAAACAATGGAGTTTCATTAAGCAAACCAAAAACCGTAACCAGTGCATCTAGGCTATAACTCCCGATGAAAATTTCATTCCATATTTAAAAATCTGGTGTTTCCGCTTTTGCTCAAAACTCAGTTTTGTCATGAGAAATAGTACCATTATCTATGGTAATTGATATGCCTCCGATACTCTACAGTCGTACTTGACTTTGGTGACCAGCAATAGTCTGTTTCATCACTATGTTATTCTTTCCGACATTGGAACATGAATGTCAAAACGTGTGCCTTTTATTTTTAACTTATCTTTGTGCTTCGGATCATGATTTCTTAAAAAAAACTAAAGTACATCAGTCACATGTATGTATACCGGTAAAACACTATCTTCCCATTACTAAGAGATTCAAATGTCCCCTATTCAATTATGCCATTATCAAAGCAAGATATGCCTAGTCGTTAACGAATTCACGAATGTATTCTGTCTTTCTTGGCGGATTAATGTTCTGCTAAATTTCGAAACGCTGTTAATTTAACTCTCCAGTGTGTTGACTCGGCTGGCTGACTGAAAGAGCGTTTCTGCGACGATACTCTCTCGCAAACTTTTCTCTGCCCTCCCAGATCAACTGACCTTAATCACTCAGGCGAGCAAAATAAATATGGAGAACTAATCGCTTTACTGTGACAAGACCTTAATTTGAAAACTAAGAGAGCCCGTTGCCCGAGCATCAGTCGAATTGCTCCCAAAGTGGGTTTGCAGTTTGTTTCAGAACGATTCTGTGTTTTAGCAAACGATTCTGTGTCAACAAACGCTTGTACTTCATGCTTGCACGAGAGACGCTGAGCGTTTCTTGAAAGTTAGTGCAATTCTGGATTATTATTTGATTATTTAATTGTTTCAAGTATGACTAAACTGCTGCGTTACGTATTTAGTCATTCGGTGTTTGAACATACATTGACTTGCAAACTCGTCCTGGACAAACATTTCAGTATCAGCCATGAGGTCGTGGCTATCAGTTCGGTTAAAATACCGCGGCCTATTTCGAGCAAACAATTTTTAAGTTACAGGATACTTGAGTCTGTGAGATCAGAATATGAATCCAAGAGGCGGAGAGCTGAAGTGCTATTGTTAGATGTGTGCCGCAAATGTCTAGAAAACTTGAAAAAATTGTTATTTCAACTATTATTTCTTTTTCTCAACATTCATTCAAATTCTTGGAAGTTTGTAGCCTAAAACTTTGAGCAAACACCTGTAACCTTTTTTTTCAAGATAATTTTATTTCGCTAAAAAAGGCATGGAAGACGCTACAGCGGAAGCTTGGAAATTTCGTCAGTAGAAATATAAATGACAACGTGATGAGTTGAACTTAAATTTAAGTTATGGGAACTATTTTTCTTGAATAATATTCCATGTATTTTATACATCCAATTAGTTAATCATTTGGGAATCTCACGTGTGATAAAAAGGGAAACCAAAGTGTAAATAACAATTCATTTTATTTTTCTTCGCAAACGTTTCGGAATGTTATTATACCGTCATCTATGCTGAAACATATGCGAAGGTCGAACTTAAAAATACAGAAAAAGTCAATAAAATATGTAAACAAACATCTATAAAAACTTAGATCCCAATCCTCATTCAAAAGCAATAGAACTGACACATACCCTCATTGGCTTACTTACACGCCCTGCACAAGCACATACAGTACAATCACACATTTATACACGTTGGAACCTCACATACGCAGAAGCGCGCAAACACACACACACACCCAGAAATACATATGTCAGAAGGTTGAAGCAATGTTCAGTTTGACTGCTCTCAAGTCTTTATTTAGGTAAGGCTAATGGGTGGAAATGAGTAAAGATTCCAGAATACGAAAGTCTTGTTCGTTATTTGTGTGCACGAAGTAGAGAAATTACTTGTTTTGAAATTATTCATTTCAATTTTTTCTACAAATGTGAGTGCTGCGTGCAGACTTATGTTAGTAGTCCCAACCTTCAACAACTTAATAGACTCTGCCAACATTCAGGAATTTCCCATAAACCGGTCGCGCACTTTCTGCTCCTTCTCATTCAGTAATTCGAGATCATTGTCAGCAATTTGATCATTCATTCAAAATAAAGAAGTTCTCTACTCTGTGTACCACAAATAAGGAACAAGATCTTCGTATTTTGGAATCTTTATTCATTTCCACCCATAAGTCTAACCTAAATAAAGTCTTGAGTGCAGCCAAACTAACCATTGCTTCAACTTACTGACATATTTCTGTGTGTGTGTGTTCAGTCTTTTTCAAATTATTATGGAAATCGAAGTCTACGGATCTTTCAATTAAATTTTTGTTTGAACCGCACTTCTCGATCTAAACTTAAAGGTTGCTGCGTATCACAACGTTTCATCACGCAGTAACTACGCGTTATGTAATGAGGGGCATTTATGCCAACATCTTATGGCAATAACTGAACAAATTTGTTGCCACCGAGAACGAGCTCTCTCTTTTTCATAAATTGACAATTCAAAGGAACGGATTTCGGCATTGAATTGCTTTATTACAGGTTACAGAACTTCTCACAATGATGAGAAAACACTTCTATCAATGAGAGCTATGATATATGGAGCATGTTAACACCCTTTTTGAAATACGCACAACTGTTCAATGAAAAACGTGTGCTTTTTAACACTATTCTTCAGTCGTGACAGCAAAATAAAATAGAACATAACTCGAAATAAAATGAAGCACGGTCCACGAGCACGTTGTTCTATCACGCTGTAACCATCAATTTCTATGGATTGTACAATATCTGAATGTATATTGAATGACTTAACCCCATAACTCAACAAAGTAAATTACACCGAATAGTGTTGATGAATCCCTTATAATGTGTTACTGCTCTTACCATATCTGCAAATATTTCGAATTTCAATTTTAATTAAATTTCACTTTTTACTATTTGTGCTATAACTTTTTTTCTTTTTATAACTAAGTTGAAACAATACTAAAATGATAAAAATTTCCTCTAGTATTAGACAAATTGGAAGCTACTCAACATTTAACACTTCTGGTTTTCAAACGCAAAATAACGATACATCTCGTTACTTCCAAATATCGAAGAAATAATTTTGTATGTATTTAAACCTTCATGTTCGCTTCTTGAAATGATAGTTAAAATAACACTTTCTATGATTTTATCTGATTACAAAATCACCAGATAACTTCCAAGAAGGATCAAGAAAGACCGATGTTCTTGTACGTCCGCCAACCGAGCCCCCACCGTTGTGCCCTCTCCTCCCGCTTGCGAAAACCTTGATCAATCACTTCTTATTTTAATCGCACGATAAATACTTTGACCAAAATATTATTCATGTTAAAATTAGATTTTTTCATGAGTAATGTTTAACTACACATCCAACCTAAGGATTGATTATTCGGTCGTGACCTCTAGGAACAGCAGTGCCGTAGTCGAGGAAATGAGGTGAAAATTTCAACATGGCCGCTTACCTACGTGAAGGAGCACCAATAAAGCAATCCTGGCGTGCAGCTGGCTATGCTCCACCGCTACTGCCATGGCCAGCCCACCTAAAAACATCATGATCGTTTCCTGCATATAAAATTTCTGTGTCAATCACAAACGCTTCACGAAAATATCTGGAATTCAGCACACATAATCTATTCAAACCATTCATTCAAGTCCAAAAAATTATTCTATGCAAAGGATATATCAGTAAATTCCTTACCAACAACTATTGCAATGTACAGGTTGAAGTACTACAGTGTGGGCTCGAATAAGTTCAGCGACTTCTGGGGTACCTGTGAAAAATGATTTTAATGCATACTATTTCATTTAATCTAAAACACTCGTGTTGAACTAGACTGATCGAGCAGTTGTTAAGCGAATGAAATAGGAAAATTGATATTGTCGACAATATTCTAATAGTGGTTCATAGAAAAACTGCATGCTCTATTATAGCTTCATTTCAGAATAACCTGCATATGATTCAGAAGCATCTAATGAAAAACATACTGCTGTAATTAAGCAACGTCATTAATTTAATGAATGGGGAGGGATTTTTGGAATACCAAACCACTAGCCTGGAACATTTGTTCAAAATTTGTAAGGCGAATAGAATCATACCGTCATATAGACTTGACACAGCTCCCCAGTAGACATGATGCCGAGAAGAGGGAAGCCGACGAGGGGAATGAGGGCTGTGACGGCCAGCGGCAGCGCCTCGGTCGTCCAGTAGCACGCCATGATCAGCACCACGTACCCACATCGTGCCTCCTGCATTTGTTGTTAATGTTGTAAGATATATTTAAATATTTTGTGAGTGAAATACTTAATTTTCAGTAAAACTTTGCAAATTAATTCAAAAGTTTACATAGGTTTGATCACCCTGACTATACGATTTTCTAAACTTTCTTTCATTGTGCTCAACACTCGCATGCATACGTCTACCGGAGTTCATCAAGAACTGTTGTACCATCGTCATTAGAATGTTACGTTTAACCACTTTAAAGAACCAAAACACGTTTGACGGGTTCTATCCAATATCCATAAAATTCGATGGAGCTTTCTCATCCTTATTTTTTGCCGAATCCACTTGACTTCAAGAACTTGGGTGCCTCGTAACTGAGTAAGATATCTCTCGTCATCGTTACAGAATTAGTTCTTTAATTTTCAGTTTCGACTTGCCTCTCTTCTTATGACGCGTGCTTCCAACGCTTAGGTTTTGCGTGATTTCCCTACTCTAGCAAAGCTCTTCAACTCTTCACCAACCATTTAGGTCGTTCTTGAGCAAACAAGTTTTTTGCGCTATATGCTTATCAAACTGTGAGCGATTTGTAAATTTTCATTCCAACATACTCATTATGCTTTTTTATTTTGTCTTTGTTCTTCAAAGCTCACCAGCAACACGATTACTTACTATTTAATTTTTTAATTTATCACCATTTTTACCGAGACTCACCAAATCTGAGTTAAAAAAACAAAACCCAGGTCATCAGGAAAGTCCCGATCAGTGCGAACATCATTTCGATGTCTAATCCTGGGTTAATCCTTCATCTTGAAGAATTGTTTATTTTCCCCAAACATTCGCAAGGCTATTTTAAGTTTGTTATATTTTTCCCCCAGTCTCATGTCTACAGTCTCAATTAACAATGTAAGTTTTAAAAGTCGTGAACAACCGGAAGCCCAAGTTCACTTTCGAAAATAGTAAAGCACTCTTTGGATTTATTCTTTGATTCAATCTAACGAATTTTGCCTCGGGTCATGTATCAACTAAGCCTTTCGTTTTAGAATGAAAATAGATATATAAACGTAATATTTCAAATGTCTGAGTTGCAGTATGAGATGGTTTTCAAGAATAATTGAAGACGAAAACGCCCAAGAAGGTGAAGCTTGTTTTTGCAGCTCAAATATTTTACCAGAACGCTCGGCAAATGGCGACACCACCTAATGCACGGAAACATTGGAGCATTTTGCTCCAGTCGGCTAGCTCACAAGCGCACATATTGTGGAAAGGAGAAGACGCTTGTTACAGTGAAAACGTGTCTAGCAGGGACTATGGCACAACATTTAAGGCAAAGACGAATCGATTTGTTGTTATTTTCATTGCGTCTGTCATTGATAGAGAAAAACTAAAATTTTTTCGGTTAAAATTTTATTTCTCGGATACAGAATGACAGGAAACTTCGTTGGCTGCTCGTTTTCTAAATAATCAAGCAACTGCGTAAAGAAAATATCAGCTTCCAGCTTGTCCAACTTGATATTAAGCGGGGCGTTATACGCAAAGCAGTTATCACAAATACTCTCTGATGCTTGGCAGAGTTGTTGGCTGCTCTCTTAAAATTTAAGATTTTGGCGTTTGTTCTACTTGGGGTTTTGACGACTGGCTAGCCATTTTTGGGCACCTAACTGGGAACCTTTGAAGGAACCTCTGTATTACCCGGACAAATAGGGTAATTTCAGAACTATGAGACGTATAATCTTGAAATTAGTACCAAATTAATGCTCGTGTCAGGTACAACATTTTTATGTACGTTAAAAATTTCTTACGCCCCGGCGGGGGGCAGGGGGCGAGGTTCTCCTACTCCCTCAATCCTCGGCCCTTTTTCTCGATAAACTTCATTTTGTACCAACATTAATTTCTAAACTATTGTACACACAAACTTCAAATTAGTTTCAATTTAAAGATCGAATCAATCTTTACGGGAGCATTTATAACAAAACTCTTATACGTTTCATGGGAGGAGCAGGGGGCGAAGTTCCCGTACCCCTTTAATGGCCGGGTGATTTTCAACATAAGCCACATTTTGTGCCGATCCTAAATTATTAACTTATCTAACTTCTTACCTATTGCATCTGTAAAGATGAATTTTAGTTTAAAATTGATGCTAACATTTATCTCTACCCTTCTAAAGCACTCACAGATTTCCTTCTACCCTGAGAGAGGTGAAAGAGACCCTTCCCCTCTCTGGGAGGGGTCTATTCCAACTAAAAACTCAACTAACTTTATATTTTTGCAGTAACGTTTTGAGAAAACCTAATAGAACTATTTCAAATTTTATATATGAAATTTTGAGCTTTAAAAATCGATACTAGGTATAAATTGTTTTCTGATTTTAACCCAATCGTTATCGTGATTTGCTAATTCTTTTACAGTGTTTTTTGTCTTTTCTTTCTTCGATTCAACTAGTAATTTAGGAATGCCGAAGAATTCTCTCGTAGTATTTAAATTGTTTATAAGTTGTCAGCCATCTGTTGAGTTATAAATACCGAAGAAATTATTTTTTTATTTAACTAGCCTTTGGCAGGGTTAATCTATTTGCACTCCACGTTTGGTTTGTGTATTAGTACGCCTTGTATGGTTGATTTATTTGTACACATCGGATAGTTTGTCTATAGTACACCTCGTATGGTTTGTCTATAGTACACCTCGTATAATTTTCTATTAGCACACCTTGTATGGTTTGTCTATTGGTAGACTACGTATAGTTTTTCTATTAGTACTTCTCGTATGGTACGTTTGTCTAAGGACGTCTGATATTAAAATATGTTTAAAAGCCAATATGCTGGCAAGTATTTCATGTGTCAACTTTTTGTGAAAATGAACGGTTTTTCTTTTCATTCTTTCTCTCTATATATTCAGTTTTCTTCAATTTTACCGATAATGTTGATACTATTCATTTTTTGTTCATTCTGTCGTTTAAGTGAAGAATGATTTGAATTTTATGTCCAGTGTTTAAAAGTTATAGCCCGTCGTTATACCAATTAATTTATTCGTTTTTGCTTTCGCTGGTTTGCTGAAAGACTTGTCACAAAATGATCGCTGGACGCGTTTAGTTCCTCTGCACTTTGAGAAAGCGCTCCACAATTGCGATGTTCGTGGCGGTCGCCAGCGCGGCTTATGGGGGTACGGGAACTTCGCTCCCTGAGGTACGGGAACTTCGCTCCTCCCATAGAATTCTCTATGTGCACTACCCTTCATAGCTTCACTTTGCAACTGTTGTACTCATGATATAGCAGTGGTTCATCTCTGTTTTAACAGGTTTCTTACAAAATCGAGTCTAAATCCAGTAACATTGATATCTCAGTATCTCTGTTCATTATTATTGCATAATTCAGACTGTAAGGGTACCCGCACATGAGTTACTTTTATTGTCAGTTGCCCCGACTTTAAAATTGTCAGAAATAGAGAGCATGCATTTCCACTACTGCCCGCATACGGGCAATTTTTCGTGAGGCGACAATAGAAAGTTGTGAGGTGGTTACTACCGGATCAATTTCTCTGACGACACAATTGTTGTCGGCAACTGTTACAGGCGATAGAGAACGTTATTCTAATGGGAGCTCGCACACGGACAACTTTTAGTCGACCGGACAACTTTTAGTTGTGAAAAGTAAATTTGGAAAGACATTTTATTATGATTACGACGTCTTAAATTCAATCACAACAGTTATTAGGTTTAGCATAGACATTGGCATTTTTATATTTTAAAGAATGGTAACGGATTAATTTTTTTATTTCTTCAAACTGTAACTTCAAGAATTTTCCTCAATTGTATCACTAAATGACATGTAATGTGAATTAGCTTTTCCCTTAATTATCCTTACCTCAGTGTTACAGCTAGCCTTTCTTCTACTGACGCACATTTTCTCGTGTTGGTGTTCTGGTGCTCGAAACGTGGCCCAGTTATTGCTATTAGATGACCACAGGTTTCCTGTGACATCCTAAAGTAATTACCAAATTTCTCAGGGTGCATTTTTAGATCATCAAACAATGGGTAAAGTGCTCCTCCTAGTAACCTCTGACTTAGTAATGGGCGTACCCAGTACTTCCTTTCCAATCAGAAATTTATCGTCTGACCGACGATAATTTCAATCTGAATTTACCGGTAGTTATCATCTTCTTCTTCCTATAAGCCGACGATTGATCGTCGGATATCGTCGGAATTAGTGTCGCGAATGTCTCATATTATCATCTGATTAACGGTAAATTACCGGTTTTTTACCGTACATTTTGGACGAAGACCGACGATATTAACCAGTTAAATACCGGTAGTTAAACGGTAATTATAGTCTGTCTTCGTTCAAAACTCACGATAGTTACCGGTAATTTATCGTTAAAAATGGCTACTCTAACCACTATATTCCAGGAGATTCATAAGCAGTGCAACGATTTTTCCCAAAAATTGTGAATTGCTTCCAAAAACAATAAGCCACATCTCGTG
>JACJUY010004646.1:55814-68915 GCA_014220935.1 Platorchestia sp. MABIK | reverse complement strand
GAAAGAAATTAAATTTTCAACTTCAGGATATATATATAAGATGTGAAAGAAACAAATCAACACTTCGTAATATCAAAATACTTTTACGGCGACACTTACGTATCTAAAGCATCAGAATGTAGGAGCGTCGACGCTAATAAATCAACTTTCTCTTGTACGTCAATTAATTTCAAAATTCGCGTTCCTGTACATCATTGCACCGTTGCTTAGGGACCAAAATTAGAGAAACCGTACATTAGTTCCATCATTCATTCTAGTTTTCAGACAAAAAGCCGCCGCTCATCAGCAGCGAGCAGAATTATTGTATCTCATAAACTGGAATCCGCAGTAATTACTCCTGCATTATCATTAAGTAGAGAATTTACGGGAAGTAGAGGCGACTCCGCCAGCGGGCATGGGAGTCGCTCTCGTGGTGCTTCCAGGGGAAGTTGTTGCATTAAATTTGGAGCGCGAAAAATGCAGGGAGAACGAACGAAGCGAGCCTAAAGGCAAATAATGCAAGGAAATGAGTGCTCGCACAGCAAGACAACAGGACGAAGAATGATGATAGGCAAAATGAAGGGAGAAAAAAGTGAGAGATATACAAGGTAAAGTCATTTCATAAAGAGACATAAAAGACAAAAAATATAAGGAAACTGCTGCACTATTTGGCAGGAGTTCCTATGCAAGAATCACAGTAAATAAAACTTTCATGGAAATTTTTAATAATCAAACCTTTTCTTACGTAGTGGACAAACGATTCTCATTTTTCGCATCAACTATAATATATGTTCTTTGAATTCCGTTTAATCCCCAATTAAACTTTATACACAGGCCCTAAAAGATAGTTTATAATTTAGTTTCCGACTCTTTCCTCACGACAAAGGTGTTCAAAGAGAGGAAGGATTTAGGTCTTATTTACAATATAGTTAAAGGAACGTAGAATCTATGCACAAGGGGTATTCCCACACAGAATCCCGTGCGCATAGAAACAGTAAGTTAAGAAGGAAGGTTAGGAAACAAGATTAAAGTTGAAGAAAGTCAGAGGAGCTGACTAACAGAAAGAGGTGAATCGAAAAAGATGGTCCCTAACAAAACAAAAACCTTTTACTTCAACAAAAAGAAGGCCTACCTNAATGCAGGAAAATGAGTGCTCGTACAGCAAGACAACGGGACGAAGAATGATGATAGGCAAAATGAAGGGAGAAAAGAGTGAGAAATATACAAGGTAAAGTTATTTAATAAATAGACACAAAGACAAAAAATGTAAGGAAACTGCAGCACTATTTGGCAGGAGTTCCTATGCAAGAATCACAATAAATAAAACTTTCATGGATATTTTCAATAATCAAACCTTTTCTTACGTAGTGGACAAACGATTCTCATTTTTCGCATCAACTATAATATTTGTTCTTTGAATTCCGTTTAATCCCCAATTAAACTATATACACAGGCCCTAAAAGATAGTTTATAAGTTAGTTTCAGACTCTTTCCCCACGACAAAGGTGTTCAAAAGAGGAAGGATTTAGGTCCTATTTACAATAGAGTTAAAGGAACGCAGAATCTATGCACAAGGGGTATTCCCGCAAAGAATCCCGTGCGCATAGAAACAGTGAGTTAAGAAGGAAGGTTAGGAAACAAGATAAAAGTTGAAGAAAGTCAGAGGAGCTGATTAACAGGAAAGAAGTGAATCGAAAAAGATGGTCCCTAACAAAACAAAAACCTTTTACTTCAACAAAAAGAAGGCCTACCTTACCCCGCCTGGGAGTGCAAATTCCCAATGATGCAATAGCTGTATCCCCCTTAGGGGAATAGATCCTGATGAAAAAAATGAAAGAAACTATACATAAATCACGTTAATGACAATTAAAGTATAGGAGCTGTGATTTCTTAACAAATGAAGCGACAATTGCAGAAGCATGAATTTGAAACGATTAGCAGGATTTCCTTTCCTCATGAAACTAAGAGAAGTTCAGTGCCCTATTCTCACTTGATTGATCGCCCCACTGTGCAGTTGGATTTGATATTAACTGCAATGGGTTTTAGAATTTTTCTTGAAGGGAACAGAAAAAATGAACGTACGAGTGTTTTTCTACGCCTGTTCTTTCCGTTAGTTCCGTTTGCTGTAAAAGCAGAAGCAGAGGAGCCTGTCGAGCTAAGTAGGTACTGTGCAGAAGCAGGGTATGGAGCCTTCTCGTTCTTTGAGTAACTCTCAGGCTTTGTATCAAAGAAACGGCAATTCTTAATGAAGCTGTTAAGAACCAAACCCTTACCCTCACAGTGTCCTATCACGCCAACCTTCATGGCAAAACTCTTGATTTTATCCAAACATAAATTTCATTTTCCAAAGCGGCGTGCATTCACTCCATTCACGTCTTTGATAATAGGCCTAAACATGCAACGACAGCATGATACGATTTCAGAGCATCACAGAGATTAATGATGCCTCAAGTTCCGCACGGGGCTAACGCGAGCTACAAGTGGGATAAAACTTATCTCGCCTCACATTGCATTAATACGTGTTCCGTTTTCGGTTCTGCTGTTGTCCAATGCCTCATTTTGTCCGAATAAAACTCTACCGGCAAGAAATACGGAAATTTCCGTGAACAATCATTTTCGACATGAAGAGAAGTGACTGTTCCGGAATGCTATCAAGAAAAATTGGTTTTCAAACGACTCACAAGGTAAGATGAACCACAGGCAACAGCTCTATATCCTAGAGATGAAAACTCAGTCAGGAGACTCAAATTTTCCGCATTTGTTATGCACTATTACAGAAGATTTATTGAGTAGGTAACTTACCAGTGATAGTGAGAAAAAGAACACAAAAATAAGAGAAATGAAGATCACCACCGAATGTTCTAGTAATGTATTAAGTAACTTACCAGTGATAGTGAGAAAAAGAACACAAAAATAAGAGAAATGAAGATCACCACCGAATGTTCTAGTAATGTATTAAGTAACTTACCAGTGGTAGAGAGAAAAAGAACACAAAATATTAGAGAAACAAAGATCACCACCGAATGTTTTAGTCATGAATGGAAAAAAAAATTTCTTTTAGTTTCACTGAACAGATGCATCTGTTATAAATGAGCTCAGGGTAGGAAATGAATAAAACTTCTCCACACCATCATTTGATCACCGACTTCTAGTGTCGTTAGAACAAACTTTTGTAGAATTTATACCCCAGTCACAGACCCTTTTAGGAATCTTATTAGAGCTTCATACAGGCACTCTCTTCGAGAAATCTTCCCATATAAGTTTGGCAGGAAAGATTAACATCAGTGCATGATGGTGTGGAGTGCATGATGGTGTAGAGTGCATGATGGTGTGGAGTGCATGATGGTGTGGAGTGCATGGTGGTGTGGAGTGCATGGTGATGTGGAGAGCAGGATGGGGTAAAGTATTACATGATCAGTGATGGGATCGAGTGAACGAACAGCCAGCCTACCGGTCACATCAACAGAAGAGCCACATCAACAGTTATAGCGTTGCCAGCACTGTAACCTGAACAACTTTGCTGTCTTTCCAACCGTTCTGTTGTCGGGCCAACAGTTCTGTTACGTAAACAGCTTTGTGTGCATTTCTAGTTCTGTATCCATAAAGTGTTATCTAATCTAAACCTTTTTTATGTGTGAACAGCTCTGTAGGCAAAAAAAAGTTGTTAGGTAACCACTCCAGCAGTCATATCTACTACGCCGTAGCTATTTCAACCACTGCATTAACTTTAAATAAAATAAAACAGTATTAACTTCATACACACTGGCAACCACATTTAAATTCAACCTCATTAAAATTCAGACTTCAACTTTTATCCCATCTCGTTTTCGCGAAGACGTCACATAATCAGCAGTCATTCGAAATCAAATAAGAAGGAAGATGGAAGCAGGGATTGCTTTCAAAAAAGCGTACGCCCGGACTATCCGTGACGGCGCACCTGGAAGGAAAAGCAAATAATTTTTGGCTAGACCAACATATCCGATTATTGCGCCTTGCCTTTCAGGATGTTAGGTATTTGGATATCGCAAGGAATAAAGTCTCAACTTTCAGTTGTTATCGATTTCACGTAGTCGTCATATAATCATGTTCTACGTCAGGAGACTTCTCGCTTTACACCCATCATTGAAAATTGAGCGCAAGAACGTTTAAGAGAATTTGATCACAAGAACGTTTTTGTCAGAATTTAATCACATAGAACTTGATCACATGAGCGTTCAGGGCAACATGCGATGCTCTCCGGACACGCCCTGTCGATTTTGTCCTATGAATATTAATATACCAAGCACAAAGGGGTCCACTTGTACTTGGAAGTGAGCGGTTGGTTCGTAAATATTTTGAATAAAATGGCATGCGAGTATGATTAAAACAGTACGACACAATTAAATCTATTTCAACCACTGCTTCAAATGAAGTACATGTGATGTATTTACATTTACTCGGAGTGTCGTACTTTTGCGTGCCGGAAAGCATGAAAAAATGTCCACGGGCTTCTCCACATGATCTATTTGAGCGTATGAATACAGTGACGATAGTGAATAATTTCCTCGGCAATGCAAGCAAAACTCAAGCGCTTTATTTGTTGAGAAAAATGTCTATGGTTTTTCTAATGAAAATCAACTAATTTTCCAAGTGATAATTACCAAGTAACCATATTGACATTTAACTCATGGTATGAAAAATTCTACAAGCTAGTTAATCCTGATAACAAAAGAGCTGTGCCGAAAACTAAAAAACCATCATCAATACCTGCATTAACCCGTTTTCTAATCAGCGTAAAAAAGGTGGTGTTGCCTTTATTCTCCACAAAAACAGGAGAATATTCCACTCTTAGCTACTATACAAAAACTCACCTTGCCGTATACTCACCTCAACACTTAAACACAGAAAAATCTCGCAAACTCGACGTTTTACAAAACACAAACATCTCTTTTCAGCAGCCAGACGCCATGCTTGTTAGGTTCCCTTCACGCGCGTTGCGTTCATCCCATTGGCCACTGTGACGTTCACATTCACTGAGATTCATTTCAATGAAATCCATGCAACGATCGTTCGCGGACTCCGCGCATAAAAATGCGGCATTCCAAACAGCTCCCGCTAAGTCGTTGCGAATAACGGTGTCCTCTGTAATTTCTGGCCAATGAAATTAGAAGTGGAAAAAGGCATCGAAATGACCATAACTGAGAGCATTTGCGTGATTCACGCCGAGCTGCAAACAAGCTTCTTTCGCGTTATGCTCGCATTAAGCGGTAAACGAGAAGTTTAGCTTTAGGTTATTTCAATGAGAGAAGTGACATTGATTTTGCTGGAAAATTTGCCTCTGATGAACCGTTCAAAATTGCCGTCAACGAAAATGCACGCCGTCGAACGAATTGGCCACACCCGTCACAAACGTGAGTTTGCGTGTTCAGCTCAATAATTCAGTGCTGTAAAGACGCGGAAAACTGCCAACAAACTTCCCAAGCAATCAAGACAACAAGCACACCTGACTAAATACTCTTCCCAGCCAGGTCTGACTATATTCGATTGCGAGAACACTTCACTCAGTCCTGCCACGCATGATTACGTCGGTTATGAACACACCAAAACGCTTCCGTTGGAGAATAAAGAATAAAATTACGCATAAATTTATAGCCCCACTCCTTTCAAAGCAACATTGTTGCAAAACATCCAATTCACCATAGAAAATATCGGATATCAATCAGGCAAAATGTACTCCATTTGAACAACGACAAAAGGATATCCATCAGTGGGTGATCACTCAAAACTTTGAGTTTCAAAGAAGCATAAATGATCAAAGCATGAATGTTCCCATGATCATAACAAGCGATATGCTTTCCACTCTGACAAAAATATATTATAAAGAAATTTGTTCGTTGCACTAAGTATAGGAAGACCGATCATAGGCAAAGCGGCCCCATGAAAACGAAACTTGAAAATAGAAGAAAGTTTCTGGCAAATGATAATTGTTTTATATCGATTATAAGCAGCGATATATCTACGAAGTTTTGCTATAATGATATGACAGTTAGGAAAATATATCTATTACCGTAGAGAACAAGTCTATGAATAAAATGTTCATTATTCAACGAACAATAAAATACCGACAAATCTCACGGTAATTACACGATAAAAATAATAATAATCAAAATCATATGATGTATAATGAAAACCATAATTTCATTTTAAGGTAAATAACTTTTTCGACATTTTTTTCTTGGCTACCTAATTATTTTCCCTGCTAACTATTTCATATATCAAACCTAAATACCCAACACCTACCCAAAACCATGTAGCACTATTAACATTGACTTCAATTTTGACCTCAATTGATAATCTTGACTAACCAACCCTTTGCCAGATTAGCAAAATTTATTTCTGTACAAACGAACAAAAACCAAGCTAGCCTAACACATTCCAATCCAACTCAAACTCACACCATCTGCATGCACCAAATTTTAAAGCAACATAAAAATAAATCAAGCAGAAGACCTACATTGCTTACAACATTCAGATTTTATCATGGAGCTTTAGGTCATCCTCAGCACGGTGCGTCTAAAAATTTGCGGATGATTAAATGAAAAAACATGGTGAAGCGAATATTCTAAAGTGGCTGAAAAGGAACATAACGATTAAAGTTGTATTGCCATTCAAATCATCAGCGGAGCACTAATGCCTTCAATCCTCAAACAATAGACGACGGGAAAACCTAACACATCGGCGTTTCTAGGCTAAAATCTTCAGCAGTTTTTCCGAGACGCAGCCGGCAGTTCTTACTGGCTTACCTCTGCAACCTCACGTTAAGAACTTAAACTGAATAGCAAGTAGCTCAATAGATATAACTATCTTCAGGTGGACTTTTGAGCCACTTGTTTTTGATATTATCATAAATAATGGGTAAATCAATAGTTACGCTATTTTCAAATGGGCTATTGAGCCACTCGTTATCCATATCAATATGAATAATAGGTAGCTAAATAGTTTAAATATCTTCCGATGGGCTATTGACCCTCTTGTTATATCATTATTAATTCTTGGTAGCTCAAAAATAAGGTACTCATTTTTCACGTTATTATGAATAATACGTAGCTTAACTGTTCAACTGACGTTCCTTCAAACTATTTTTCCACAATCCGTCGACTCTCATGTATAAGATGCACTTACCGAGCAACATGTTAGTGTTGGAACTGCTCAATGCAAAGAGACTTCTTTGGTTCATATCGCAAGTTATGCAAATGTTTATGAATATCTGTAGCCATGAACATTTCAAAAAAGATATTTTCACACGAAATTTATTACGTAGAATACCAACGTATGAACAGATTTCCACCAGTATTTCCAAAAGGGTTTTACGAAGTGAGAGATTAACAGCGAGAAGATTTGGATAAGAACCACAAACATTTCGAAGTCGAAATCAAAACCAAATTAGTGTGACACCGAAATTTCCCTCCATGAAAACTTGCACACTTTGAAAATAATCCAAGTAATTCCGTTTATCAGACGATCGGAAATCTTTAAATATAAGTACATAAAGATTGCTTAACGGTACTATTTGAAAGCCATGGCACAAAATAATTTACCTAATTCCTAGACGAGTGAAGCAAAGAAGATATAACGTTTGATCACGACCATATTTTTTTACACCGAAGAGCTCTTTTGAATAAATGCAGATAATCCAACCCGCACATCAGACACGTTGAAAAGACCAATCCTGTAACCCTCCATACATAACCGTCATCATTCAATAACAAGGCACTAAAATATGTCAACCAATAATCGTTTTAGTTTAAAATCGACGTACTTTATAATATCTTTTAGGCTCCGTCGTAAAGCTGAGTCCACATTGCCCTAAAGTCAGGTCGAGGAGGAGAATTAGAAGCATAAAGATTTTGACGGAAAGCTGAAGTTGAATGGAAGTCTCATTCCCTGCGCAGAGATTTGACCACTAAAGTCCCTGAGAAATTCACCGTCACTCAGACTCCATATGAGTCACTGACGTGTATCCTGTACCTTGCCCACTATTTAACTAAGGAAGTCAACGTTCAAAAACTTTCCATTAAAAACTTATGGAAGGTCCCTGATCATGCATTTGAGATGAGAGATAATGGGCAGTAAAAAATTTCAAGAGGGTGTTCAACCGCTGCTTCAATGATTAACGCACTGGCGTTAATGAAAATAATCAGATGAATGAGCTAATTATTTTTACGAGAATCTACTTTTCCTGGTTTCTTATTACCAGCTTAACTAAGGCAAGTCAGATGAACACTCTAAAGTCTTATGAAGAGAGACAGATTTCCAAAGAGTAAATTACAAATCCAACTTTTCTGATCGATTCGAAAGAAAACAAGAATGATCAGTTCAAAAACTCTGAAGGTGATAGAAAATAATGAAGGTAATAGGAAATAACGCAAGTGAGCCAGCCAAATATGTACAAGCTGGCAACGAGGATAAATTGCAGTACATAATTCTTAATTCAATGCCTAATTATGATGTTCAACCTCACAATTCTCAATAGAAGAGGTATAATGAATGATCCAATCCATGCTCACATCAACTGAAGACTAATGATGGGGCTGTGCTGATCTATTATTCGATCCAACAGTAAAAAGTAATGGCCAATGTAAGCGTACAAATTTGTACACAAACTAATAAAGTTAGTGAAGTTAAATTACATTGGGATTTGTGTAAGCCTCCCTACCTAACTACAGCAGAGGTGTTCCCAGGGGAAGAGGAAAGGAAGTTCAATTTAAAACGAAATTAAAAGAACGCGGAATTCATGAACAAGGTGTGTTCTAACACCCTGCGCTGAGAAACAGTAGGGTAGGAAAAATTTAATGAAAACATTGGTAATTTGTAAAAGAAAATAACAGGTGCTGAAAAAAAGGCAGCAGAGAACCGAAAAAAGATGGCCCGTAACAAAAAAATCTAGCCGATTTCAACAAAAAAAGTCTTACCTAACCTTTAACTGGAACCTCACATTTTCCCCGTGGAAGTGCCGATTCCCATTGGCCAAATAGAGTTAAATATTGCTGAAGAAGTAAGAGGCAAGGCATTCCCCGTCCTATCTATAATGCGATATAATACGACACATTTCCACAAAGAAGCTTCTCTGACTTAACTAGCTTTTTTCCAACTCAAAGGACTTACTTTATTGAAAAACAGCTTTGAACTAGAAACCAATCATTTCTAATGTAATGGGTATAACCTAAATCAACATACACGCACAATGATACTAAAAAATGGCTTTGTGGAATTTGCTTAATATGCATACAAAATTCTTTATCCCGCTCAAAAACAAAAATAAATTCCTCGTAAACTGAAGATACCTGACGCAAGTCATCCTGATTTTAACCCTATGTACACACAAAGAAACTCGGGTTTCATAAAGCCGAAGTTCCAAGCAATTCCCATCATGACAGCGGTACAGCTCGCATCGTAAGTTGTTCCAAGTCAGCATGGGTACGCTACGAACTGTAGCACGTAGTGTCGCCAACAGCCCTTTGGAAAAACTCTCGCAGCCAGCCATGACGCTTCATCGACGTAAAAGGGGATCCCCTCCTACGTACTGTAGCATGGGCACGCTACGTACTGTAGCACGTATTGTAGCCAACAGCCCTTTGGAAAAACTCTCGCAGCCAGCTATGACGCTTCATCGACGTAAAAGGTTTGAGAATATTGAGCCCCAGGCAGTCCAACCTCGTGCGTCGAGCTGCGGATCCAGAAGGCGGTCATTACACAGCTGCCGCGCTCGTCTTCATGACCATCAATGAGGCGCTCGACAAATCTTCCTGACCTTAACCACCTCTTTGGGAGCGCTCGGGAGCATGTACACACTTTACTGGCATCTGCTGCATGATATTACTTTAGATCACGCTGCCATGTATTATTTCATGGCAAATAAGGTACGGAAGATACAAAAACGTGGTGGATGTTGGCTGCTGCGGGCGCCAATAGCTCTTTTTCTGCGAGACTGCTGGATCCTTTCAGCTCACCTGGAAGCCGAGCACAAGTATAGAATTTTGGAAGTGATAAAGCAAACTCTAATACAACTTTTACGACGACTGTTAAGCGTTGGAAGGAATTCGTGAGTGGCGATGGCAGGATGTTAATTATTTCAAAAATTGGCCATAAATATTCATCAGAATCACAGCACCCATTAAGAATAATCGAAGGAAACACAATAATGAATTGACCATAAATACTATGTCTGAACAAAAGTATCCATTCAGACTAAAGAAAAGTAGTTGAGCTCAAAATTGATGAACAATAACAGGCACGTAACACAGGAGATAAATAGGGTGTTTGAAAGCTTCTTTCGCATAGTTATACTTGGACCCCATATTCTTATGCTGAGTTGAACAGAAGCTACCATAAAACATGCGTTTATATTGGCATACTTGATAATGAATAAGTTGGGATAAAAATTAATGGAGTATTTGATGAGTCTCAAAATCTTATCTAACAAATCCATGATTATGATTAGATTATTAGTTAGTTTAAGCCTCCCTATCCTCAACAAATGAGATCCAAAGAGAGGAAGGAAGAAGGCACCATTTAGTATGGAGTTAAGGGAACGCGGAGTCTATGCAGAAAGGGCATAGAAACAGTAAGATGAGAAAGAAGTTCATGAATCAAGATCAAAGTTGAAGAAGAAAGTAGTAGGTGCTGAAAAAACAGGACAGCAGAGAACCGAAAAAAGATGGTCCATAACAAAACAAAAACCTATTCGATTTTAACAAAAAGAGAGCCTACCTAACCTTTAGCTCGGGCCCTCACATTGTCTCTCTGGGAGCGCTAATTCCCATAGATACAACAGCTGTATCTCCCCGAGGGGAACAAATCCATGAGCACTTCAACACGTTCGCTGCCGCTGGACGCACATGTGCGTTCAGCGGTCTCAAGTTACGTTAGGTTGTAAGTAGCAGAGTTTACAAAACGAACATACTGCTCGGAATTTTTTTTTTCTTTCCAAAGAAGTTTGAAAGTGTAATAGCATGATTATATTTCACTTCGTTTACTTAAATCTCTTCTAAAAAAAATTTTGAAATAATGGAAATGCTGTCCTTTCACACCGATGCGTAAATGAGCAATTTACCTTGTGGTGAGTCGGCAGTGGACGTGTTAAAGACATATATAACCAATGATTCACGGAGTGCAACTGGCTGGTAACGTTTCCAAGAATGACAAAATAATACAAGTTATGTTACATAAGATTATAAGTCAGCTGGAGCTTTCCTAGCCGCCAGAACAAAGGTTCTCTCAGAAGAGGATGGAGGAAGGCACCATTTAGTATGAAATTAATGGAACAGGTAATCTATGGGCAACAAGTGTCCACGCACTCTACGCATAGGGACAGCAAGATTGCAAGATTGCACAAGGTATACTGACGAGGACAGACACAATCAACATCCCAAGCGAATGCTACGCACAACCTGGAATGAGCTAATCTTGGAACTCCCTGAAGGTCGCTGTCCTGTGGCCGCCCTCCCGTGGTCCAAATCAAACAATTGAGCTACAGCAGGGCAAGGACCTCCTTACGGCCGTCGTAACTGAGTCGCTTTGATCGCGCGTCTAAACAAGTCACAGGCTTTTTAATTTGAAATTTCTCGGCTCGTATCTAAACAGCGAATGAGAACTAATTTATAGTTCGTTTTCAGGCTCGATGAAAGCCTCTGAACTGAAGGTGTCGTCTTCACAATCTCATTAAAACTCTGGACGAACTCATCGCGAGCCCATAACGGCACAGAACAAAACTGATCCCTAAGAAATTTCAGAGATGGGTATTGCGATACAAAAACTACGATAAGACTCAGAATTTCCAAGCTCAATTTGCGTAATTTCGTTTGAGAATAGCGGGAAAACCATTCTTTATGAGACAAAACTTGCCAATGATCAGGGGTAAATTTCTCGGTCTTATTTGGTGTATCTCGAAACCCGAACGAGCGAGATTTCAATTAATGTCAATTATTCGTTTCATGTATACTCACACATGAGAAGATGATTGCTCTCTTCACACTAGGCTGCACATGAAGCTACACACGCAGAAGTTTTAGCACACAAACGCGCATAGAATCCCACGTATTGGAGACCAAGGCATACGACAGGAAACGAATAACCTATGGGAAATAAATGCACACGTAATGACATACGATTAAAAATAAATGCGCATCTGTTCCTACAATTGTTTGTAAATTCACATCTTTCGTCGCACGATCATGGGCACATACTGGATTTACCTTGGCGTGATTTATTGGCGTGATTTAAATGAAGATTTTTCTTGGCGTGTGCTAGTGGATAGAAAAACGTGATTTTTACAAACGATGGTGGATGGTTTCGTATGAAACATGAGTTTCATGATGGTGAATAGAACATGCGTCGCATATGACTGTGGATAGAACATGCGCTGCATATAATAACGGCTAGTACATGTGTTGCTCACCATAGTGGATGGTACATTTGCTGCAGACGATAGTCTGCATCCACTTTTTATAGTCTGTTAGTCTGTTTATCCACTAAGGTGGATAAACTCAAAGGTATAAATGTAAATGCGTACAAATTTGACCTGAGCATTTAACTGGAAAAACCTCCAATGTTGAATGTTGGGTAGGACAATGAAAGTGTGGGAAACCGTCGATGATCATTGAAAAAAGGATGTTTTAAAATATTTTTCTAAGAATTTACCTTGCCTCTAATACCTACTTCATCAGAATCATTAAATGGAAAAATATAGATTTATTTTTAACTTCTAGTTTATAATAATGAAATGCTTAGGAGGGAAGTCAGCATTTCGAGGCAATTTTTCAGTCCTATGCTATAACCGCAGGTTCAACTACTTAAATAATGCTAACGTAATTGTTTCATCCTCGCAATTTTTTTATAACGCCTGATGACACAACACAAACAACCATCCTCAATTTTGGCTATAACGCCGGATGACACAAACAACCATCCTCAATTTTGGCTATAACGCCTGATGACACAAACAACCATCCTCAATTTTGGCTATAACGCCTGATGACGCAAACAACCATCCTCAATTTTGGCTATAACGCCTGATGACACAAACAACCATCCTCAATTTTGGCTATAACGCCTGATGACGCAAACAACCATCCTCAATTTTGG